>CM058160.1:17748280-18045780 GCA_030254885.1 Vitis rotundifolia
GATATTTGGCGGGCGATGTCACCACTTATTTTTTTTACATTGTTGAGTGGCATCGTCCTGAGCGTGTGCTGCGACAATTTAGACTCATATAGGGTATTCCTTCGACACCCCCTATAGATTCTGACCTTCACTCCATAGATCGACGTGGTCAACCTCAGTTTGATTGGAGGTTGTATCATGAGCACTACGTGGCATTACGGGAGGCTAAGGGGGACCACATTGTCACTACAGAGCCTATAAAGCCTCATATGGACTACCATGCTTCGTACATGACATGGTATCGTCATATTACATGTCGTTTAAATACACCTATGGATGATTTTGGACTTATGCAGTACCAGACTACTGCCTTATCTGCCCACTTATTGGTTTGTATCACTTTAATATTATGTACATATTGTGTCTAATATTTATTCCAACAAATAATTATATATCATTTTATGTGACAGATTAAGACTATGACATCTATCTATCTTGAGGAGGTCATGCATTGGAGGACTCTGATAGTGATGCTTGTCGCACTGGTATTGTTGATATTATTCGTATGGCCACTGATGTTATGTGCATTATTCGGGAGGATTATTGTATCCCACATGTAGAGCATGGAGGAGGTAGGTCACCAGCTCAGTCGACAATTGCTCGACCACCGCTTGTTCGAGGTCGGTCGACATCTCGAGGGAGAGGTAGATATAGTAGTTGTCAGCCCATCACATTGTTAGTATCAGCACCATTACAACCCCCTATCTTTTTATCCTCACGATTAGTATAGTCACTCATCTCTTCAGACGTACCATCAGTGCAGCACCCTACTTATTCAGACCTACCATCAGTGCAACCCTTTACCTCTTTAGACCCACCATCAGTACAACTTCCTATTTCTTTAGACTTATCTCTAGTTCAAGCTCCTACTTCTTCAAACCCACCATCAGCCCAACTCCTTACCTCTTCAGGCCCACCATCAGTACAACCCCCTACCTCTTTAGACCTACCTCCATTACAACCTCCTACCTCTTCAGACCTACCATTAGTGCAGATTGACACATATACTCAACTAGAGTTACCGCCAGCCATTTCGAGGGGCAGGCAGGCCCTACGTCGACCTAGATTGCTACCTCCACCACCACCTTTATTTCCAGCTCCAGCCCCATCATAGATAGATGTTATTCATGTGTCACATGCAGTACCTGCTACAGTTAGAGAGGAGCGTCCAAAAAGGAAGAGAGTACCAGTTACACATAGGTTCTCTCCTTGTGGAGGCATGTGAGATTATATGTGTTTTTTATTTTCCACTATATTAATGTTTAGTGGATATTTTTGTGACTTTGATTAAACTATTAAAAATTACATTTTGTAGTAGACATTTTGTAATTAATTTCATTAACTAATTTTGTAAAAACATCTATATATGACAACTACGACTTAAGAGTATACTATTATTTCGATAAAAATAAATTTGTTATAATACAAATAAATTAATATCTTAAAAAACAACAAATTAAATATTTTAAATTAATAAATTATATAATTTTATATATTATTTATATGTTGTATAAGTTTATTATTTTATGATTATTAATTTATTAATAAATAAAACATTCATTTATAATATCTTCTATTTATTAATTTATGTTTGTTGAAATAATACTAGATTCTTAAGTTTAAATGTAAATAATTTATTATTAAAGTATATATTTTTAATTTCAATAATAAATTGTAATTTAATAGTTTTTAATTAAATTTGAAAGTAAAAAAAAAATTATAATTGAAATCTCAGTTACCAACTGCGGCTTAAAAATACACTATTATTTCAATAAAGATAAATTTATCATAATACAAATCAATTAATATCTTAAAAAATAACAAATTAAATATCTTAAATTAATAAATTATACAATTTTATATATTATTTATATGTTATATAAATTTATTATTTTAAGATTATTAATTTATTAATAAATAATAAAATATTCATTTATAATATCTTCTATTTATCAATTTATGTTTGTTGAAGTAATACTAGATTTTTAAGTTTAAATATAAATAATTTATTATTTAAATATATTTTTTAAATTTCAATCATAAATTATAATTAAAATCTCAGTTATCAATTGTGACTTAAAAGTATACTATTATTTCGATAAAGATAAATTTATCATAATACAAATAAATTAATATCTTAAAAAGTAATAAATTAAATATCTTAAATTAATAAATTATACAATTTTATATATTATTTATATGTTATATAAGTTTATTATTTTAAGATTAATAATTTATTAATAAATAAAATATTCATTTATAATATCTTCTATTTATCAATTTATGTGTATTGAAGTAATACTAGATTTTTAAATTTAAATATAAATAATTTATTATTTAAATATATTTTTTAAATTTCAATCATAAATTGTGTAATTTAATAATTTTTAATTTTTTTAAAAAAATAACTAAAGTCTCAGTTGGCAACTGCGGCTTTAGTTAAAAAATGAAGCCGTAGTTGGCAAGTGCGACTTTAACTAAAATGATGATTTTTTTTATTTTTTTTATTGACATGATGCCTACGTGGTATCAAAAATGCCAATTTAAACATAAGTTTCAAAAAGTGGCTAGATGTTACAATTTTTTTTAAAAAATGGGTCATTTTAACCCAAAACTCATTCTTATCGGTCCAAATTTGTGGGTATGGTACCGAAAAAGACAATTCGGTACCATACCATTACTACCCATTCAAATTTTAAAACCGGAACTTGTGGCCAAAACCGGTTTCATTTTGTTCTAAATTGATAAAATGAAAATTATGGAAAAATGCGTGCGAAATTAAAATCAATTCGATACATTCTGACGCAATTCAAGCAGTGTCCTCAAGCCATTTGGGCTACTTGGAATCGGATTGAAAACGGGATCGGTGAAGCATTGGGCTAATTTATAAGTTAGGGTTGGGCTTAAGTGATTGCGAAGCCCACCCAACTCGATGGCCGATGCCCTGGGTGATTCAGGGTTTAAGCTCTCATCTATTTGCCCTGAAAGCCTAGTGAGTCGGCTGCATCAGTGTGAGATGCTCTCAGTTTCTTCACAACAGAACCCAATCCACCAAGCCTTCATCCGATCCTCTGATTTTCTGCAATTTCCGGTGGAACAATGAAAAGCTTGATCCCACAAATCAATCCAATCATTCCGATTTCTACTTTGTAATGCCAGTCTTTATCGGGATACTTGCCTGAATCCTCAAAAGGGTGATCTCTGTCCCTTCTCTCTGAAACATTTTCCCTCTTGAACCTCGAGCGAGCTTTTCTCCAAAACATCATTCTGTACAAACCCATCTTCTGTTTTGTTAAGGATTCAACCATTTTTCTGTTCTACACCTGCTTATGAGTCAAAGCTGTGGAGCCTCGGTTTCATATATGCACACTTTGAAATATCGACTTGGTATGGCGGTAATCACAAGAAGCTGCAAAAGGGTATGCCTATCTCATTTCTTCGAAATGGTTTCCTAATTTTTTGAAACTTCTTTCTTATTCTTCTTCCTCTTCTCTGAAAATTGTATTTCTTTGGTGTCTTGTACCTGCTCATCCTTCAAAACCCAATTTTTTGCTCATTGGCTGCAGAGCTGATCTCATATATACACCTTGGGTAGCAAGTCGGTAGATTGGTAATTGCCCATATCCGCAGAAGGGCATTTCTACAATTTCCCATTTGAACTACCACAGCTTAGTTCTTGGAAACCTCATTGCTGAACAAACTTATCCTTCTGTTTTTCTGAAATTCAGATCATTTTGCTGTTTTGCACCAGCTCATTATTCAGAACTCCAAAGAGTAATCTCTCGATCGTGTTTGCCCTTCGCTACAACAACTTGGTATGTTGGTAATTGCACAAATCCGGGAAAAGGCGTTACTATCTTATTTCTATGAAATGATTTGTCAATTGAACCACTGTGGAGTTGTTCTCAGAAGACCCGCTTCTGCACACACCCTATCTTTTACTCCACTGAGGATTCGATACTTTCACTGTTGTAGACCTGCCAATTACTTGAAACTCGAGTCATCTGTCCCTGGAAGGAGAGTCTCTAGGGTGGTTAGAACTGAAGCTCAGGATGTGCTCTTTGATTATCTGCATTGTACTAGGTGCTTCCACTTAACAGATGCTGAACACATGAGCAAGAACTCACCTCATTTTCTTCAGAAATTGCTGTCCAAGGTTGAAAATGAGCAGGATGTTGCTCGGTCCTTATCGAAATTCCTTAGATACAATCCCATTAATGAATTTGAGCCCTTTTTCGAGAGCTTGGGTTTAGCCCCATCTGAGATCTCAGCTCTGCTCCCTCGGAATTTGATGTTTTTGAGTGATGATTGTGTCATGATAGAGAATTACCATGTTCTATGTGATTATGGTATTGCACGGAGTAGCATTGGTAGGATGTATAAGGAGGTACAAGCCATTTTCAGGTATGAGCTTGGGTTATTGGGTTCAAAGGTTCGAGCATATGAAGGACTAGGTTTGAGTAGATCCACAGTTATTAAGCTTGTTAGTTGCTGCCCCTGGCTTTTGGTTGGCGGCATTAATAGTGAATTTGTTATGGTTCTTAAGAGGTTAAAGGGATTAGGCTTTGAGAATGATTGGATTGGTGGATATTTATCAGGTAAAAGCTCATACAATTGGAAAAGAATGCATGATACAATTGATTTTCTTGAGAAAGTGGGATATAGTGAGGAGCAAATGGTGAGTTTATTTAAAACAAATCCTGAACTGCTGTTTGAAGGCTCAGGCAAGAAGTTCTATGTGTTGGTTGGACAGTTACTTAAATTGGGTCTCAAAATGAAGGGGGTTTTGTCTTTGTTCTTACAAAACCCTCAAATCTTGTCAAAGAAGTGTGCAAAGAATCTTTGGCAGGCAGTGGGTTTTCTCTTTGAGATAGGAATGAAGGTAGAAGATATTGTAAGTATAGTATCTTCCCATGTGCAACTTCTGTGTTCATGTTCTCTGAAAGGACCCAGAACTGTTTTAAGGAGCTTAAAAGTTGGGAGAGAGGGTTTATGTCAAATCATAAAAGAAGACCCATCTGAGTTGCTAAGCTTGGCTTCAAAATCAAAGATTAATAGCATGGAACATGTAACTTGCCAAAGTCCAAGTAAACATTTAGAGAAAACAACATTCTTGTTGAGGTTAGGATATGTTGAAAACTCGGATGAGATGTTCAAAGCATTGAAACTGTTCAGGGGCAGAGGGGATCAATTACAAGAGAGGTTTGATTGCCTGGTTCAAGCTGGTTTGGATTGCAATGTTGTCTCAAACATGATTAAACAAGCTCCATCAGTGCTAAACCAGACTAAACATGTGATTGAGAAGAAGATTGACTGCCTAAGAAATTGCTTAGGTTACCCATTGCAATCTGTTGTGGCATTTCCATCATATTTATGTTATGACATCGAGAGGATCAATCTTAGATTTTCAATGTATGTGTGGCTGAGGGATAAAGGTGCAGCAAAATCCAACTTGTCTTTGAGCACAATCCTTGCATGTTCAGATGCAAGATTTGTGAAGTATTTTGTAGATGTCCACCCAGAAGGGCCTGCCCAATGGGAAAGATTAAGGAAATCATTACCTTGAAGCAAAGAGCTATTCCATTCTTCATTCATATATACATGATGTTTTAGCGAAAATGAAACATTCAGATGTAAATAAGCTTATCTGCTAAGAATCCGTTAGCTTGTTTTACTTTTCATTGGATTTATTCATGGATCATTTCATTACATTTTCATCTGCTTTTAACTTTTTGCTTATTTTAGTTGCTTAAGTTGCAGTAAGTGGTAGCTTATATTTTTAAAAGATGTATTTAACTTGCATAGAAATTAAGTTATTATAAGTATTTGAAAGAAGTTTACCTTTTTCTAAAGAAATCTTTAGGATCTCAAAATATTATTTTCTTTCAAAATTCTATTAATGGTTTCATTCTTCTACCGCTCAGATCTTTAGGGGGAAAAATCAACTTTTTACAAAACAAAGTACTAAATATCTTAAAAGTCCTTTGCCTCAATCTATTGTTTGGTCTTGAGGGGTAAGATTTGCTAGATGTGTGTCATCTAAATTTTGCAACAGTTGGCGAGTGGTTCTTTTCCACACTGGTCCCTGTCATTAGTTGAGGCAACGATTCAATGTCTACTTAGTGGTCACTTGGCGAAGCTTAACTTCCAATTCAATGTGCCATGCCACTTCTTAATATGCAATTCAAGGTTAATCCTACTCCACTAATACTAGCGGTGCAACTTGGGCGAGTTAGCCCAACCCAACCCAATGTTTGAGTGGGCTTGGACAATCGTTTTTTTATACATAGGTTAGATTTTTTCAACTTGAACTCAAGTGAGGTTGGGCTCGGGCCTAGGTTTGGGCTCAGGCCAAGATTTGGACAACTCAACCCTAACCTGAACTTGATGTAATGTTTTTATAATGTCTTTAATAAATAAAAAAAATTATATTATATTGTATTATATTATATATTTTTCATTTTTTTAGAAAATATGTAAATTTATGTTTTTTATTTATTATTCATTATTTATTATTTTTTTATTACTATCTTGAAATTTTGTCTTATTTACTATTTAAATTTCATAGAAATATATAGAAAGTTTTTCAAAAAATATTATAGAAGAATTTTGAATTATGCAACCCGATCAACCCAAACTCAACAGATTAACCCGAATCTAACTTGAACAACCCAAGCTTAGAAAAATGATGTTGGGTTGGTCTTGGGTTGAACTCGGGTTGAATGTTTCTTAATTTGGGTTGGGCTCGGGTTACTTATCAACCCGATCAACCCGCCCAAGTTGCAGCCCTAACTAGTACCAATAGGAAACATAGTGAAAGAAGCACTACCCCTAAGGATCAACAACATGAAAACATTGTTATAAATGTGAAGTCACAATTGGCTTCTGGAAGTGCAAATGAACTGAGTCAAGTGGAACTATGCTGTTTGGGCTCTGCCAGGTAAATTTTGATTGTGCTCAAACCTTGCTTGAGGTTTGACTTGAACTCAACTGACATGATCAGGCTTGGCTTGTTTACTTCTATTGATCTCAACTTTGATGAAACTCATTGATTTCTCCAATCCAGCATTGAAGTCCGTATAATCATATTGTTACTATTGCAAATTAGTGATTGCAATACATCTGAGGCTATATTGAATCATTTGTCCTATTTCGGTACCATACGGGTTTATATGAGTTTTCTCCACACTTTCTACGAAGTATTTCCTTGTGTAAATTCTTAAGTGGTTATATGTTGCACTGCTGCCTTTCACAACCTATGTACTCAAGAAAAAGTAGACAAAGTAACGTAAAACCAGTGAAGTATGACAAAATGAGCTTACATTAGCAAATTTCTGAGTATAAGATTGTGCAGTATTTACTTAATTTCACTTGGCAAGTCCTTCTCCTTGGCATATACCAAGTAAAATTAAGCATATACAGCACAATCCTACAGTCTGAAATTTGTTTAATTAGCATATGTTGGAGAGTAGAATTTTAATAGACAAAGGAATGTTGGATTAGAGCAAGCAAGCTTGCTCAATCTCATGAATTTAGCTTCTGCGTAGTATCAAATCATAAATGATCCAAAGCTCGAACAGACTAATTATGCTTGGGTCAAAGCTCAACCTCCGCTAGAATTCATCAAACTGGGTTTTAAGCAGACCAGTCTTCAGCTAGGATTAGCTAGTTGAAGCTCTAAAAATATGACTAGAGCATGGTAATAGATTGAAAAGAGGAAAAAAATTTATGTTCCTATTGGTGATGGCATGAGTTTCAAATTTCCTGCATGTCTTGAATTTCTGATAAACATATTTAGCATAGAATCTAGTAACCACCTCAGTGTGCTTCATTCACACAGCTTGTAGGATGGCATGTGGGCTAAAACCCATGCAGCTGGCTGCAAAGCAACATCAGGTAGCTATGTAGGTTTTTGTTCTTCCCGCCTCTGATTTATGTGTTGATTGAGCTTTCATAGGCATTGATAGAAGGTGCTTTACTGGACATCCTTTTTATTTTTTTATTTTTTTATTACATGGGTTTTAAAGATCAAAGATTACTGAAATTAAAGTAGTTATAATCCAACCTATTTTTGACATTTATTCCCTCAGACAACAAATTTTAAGCCCAGGCAGAACATGGCTGCTATGATTCCCAGAGTTGCGCTTCCTCAATTTATGCTCTTTTATTTCACCTGCTTAGTTCTTTTGCTTCATATGCCTTCTCAAAACCAAACTCGCCTAATCTCCTGTTTAGCAAAAGAACAATATCCATACTCACCTGAATCTCTTCTTGGTTTTAGTTCTATTTTCCAGTACATGGTTGGAGATTGCAGATGCACAATGTTGTAGTAAATGAAGGCAAGCTGCTCAGTTCTCTCCACCATCATCCTTTTGCCCCAAAGGTTTCAAATTGGCAGGGTAGTAGTGCAACTGAAATTTTGTTAGTTCTTTGTTCCATGGGAAAGATTCTCCCTGGAAATATTCTGCTGAAATGAAGTGGAGCATTGAAGAAATAAATATATGCAAACATTTTTAGTTTTGAACTGCCATGATCAGTAGTTAGAATCCAGTTTCTTAAATTGAAATTCATGATGGGTTTTGTATTATTCTCACAAGTGGGAGAATGAAACGAGATGTTAAGAGTGCTTCTTTGAGGGTGTATTCTCTTTACATTACTATGTTTGTACAGTTCATTTTTCCTAAGACAACGATTTCTTGTAATTGAAACAGGGATTGCAGGTCTGAATTTTCCCTAACAGCTAGATAGGAGGATATGGGTTTGGATGAAGGGTCATGTCAAGCTAGGCTATTTTTTAGCCGGACCAGCAATGGATTTATTGAACTTTGCAATAAAATAACATCTTCCTTAATCACGCCAGGAAAGGTTGAAGTTTAGTTTTTGTTTTCAGAAGCTTTTGGGTTAAATGACTTTCCATCCCTCTTATGAATATTAAGACGATGAAATTACTTTTTGCTACATCATGAGCATGATGTTATGTATTTTGATTCTGTTGGTAACCGTTGTAGCTACTAAAAGGCTCAGAGGGAGGAGGGACCATGGTTTCTTATCCTACCTCCAAGTAAAATCACATTTGGTTGTAAGACATGGAGATGGATAAGCTGAAATTCTGAGGATGGTGGCCCAGGATTCTAAGAGCACATGGTTTCTGGCCAAGTAAAAGCCTTATCCATATGGCATAATTGCACGCCTAAAAAAGTGATTTGAGGTCCTACTCCCATCCTTGCACCGCAACGCTCAAATCTCAAAACATTAAAGATTTGGTTGGAAATGTTTTTTGAAAACAATTCTTGAAAAACAGTTTTTAAAAATAATATTTTTAATGTTTTTTAGAATAAAAATCTATTGAAAATAAAAAATATTCTTATCATGTTTTTTATGTTTTCAAATGTATTTTTTTAAATAATAAAATAATATTTATCCATAATTTTTCATTTTCAATTATTCTTTATATTTATAAAATTATTTTAAAACAATTTCTAGAAAATAAGTAAAAACAATTAAAAATAATTAAAACATATTATTAAAAAATACTTAGTTTTCAGAAGGAAAACTGTTTTCTATCGAAAGCGTTCTCTCATCTGCAAAACAATTCCTAGAAAAGCAGACCCAAGTTTCTGAGGACTACTTCGTCAATAACATTTTTTCTATGAACTCGAGAATGTAAGAAGCTTTAGTGGTTGATCACACAAGGCAAAAGGTATATTAGGGGGCGAGTTTGCTCCTTTTTTCGATGCTTTTACAAACAAGGGCCAGTCCTGGTCAGAAGGCTCTCACCAGAAACTTTGGTCAAAACTGTGATTTACCTCATCAGGCTTATTACAATAGGCAACATACCTTCATAATTTTCTAGTCTTGTGACTTAAATTGTCTTTTAGGGAGGATGAAGATGAAGATGAAGATAACCCAGAGCGATTGAACTCAGCCTTGTCTTTGGTAAATGCTCGTTGAACATCCTCTTTAAGCTCCATGAAACGCGTCCTCTTAATCCTCTGTTCATCCTGAGTGCCCTTCTCAAGGTAGAACAAATCAGGAAGGTCGTCCTCCATGAACTTATCCAGGACTTGTGAGCAATGTGGGAAGTAGCGTTGACCCATCTCCACTGTCACAAAGGCAACCACAAAACTAAAAATAAGTCATTGAAAAATAAAATGTTGATGTTCAGATTTTTTTTCCTCAGCGGGTAAACCTTCCTCTTTCTCTCTTTCTCCCCCTGAACCCTCCCACAATTCATCCCATCATTGCTTGAGTAGTTCAGGTAGAATTCTTTTGTTTTAACTTTTTAAGGTCCAGATTTATTTGGCTTGCCGATAAAATGAACTTAAAAAGTTTCTGCATTACGTGGGGCGGAGGGAACTCAGGGGCATTTCGGCTGGCAATTTGTTGGATATCTGATATCTGAAATCACTAAGAATCCTTCTTTTCTTGTCTTTCAGATTGTTGAGTTTGTCTGGGCTGCTCAACCAATATACATATGATGGGTGTATATATAAATGTGCTAAGCTACAGCAGTGAAGAGAAATTTAAAAAATAAAAAAATATTAGATTATGTTTGGTTCCCGAAAAGTATTAAGGAAAGAAAAAAAATATTAAAAAAAATGATCTTCTTATGTTCAGTTGTTCTATAAATAATACTAATATATATATATAATTAAGATTAATTACAGATTTATATATTTTCAAATTATTTAATCTTTATATCAAATGGTGAAAATAAATGAAATGGACTTGAAGAAGTATAAAATTATAATTTATTAACTTTAAATCTATTTTTTATTTTCTTTCCTTCTACTTTTTTCCTCTATTTACTTTTTCTCAAAATGTCCTACAAATTTTCTGGGAACCAAACATAGCCTTAGTGAATGTTCACTCACCAAGTAAGATGGAACAAGAAAAAAAGGGGAAAAAAAAGTAATATTCAGATAAAAGAAACTGTTAAATAAATATAATAAAGCATGAATAATGATGAAATTTTATCTGGAGTATCATTAGATTTGATCATCAAAGGAAGCAACACTAGCATTGAGGTTTGATCATTGAAATCCACTTGCAACAAGGCATCTCAGAATTCAGTAAACAAAGGCTAAAAACAACAAAAATATTTAATTATGGTAAATTCACATAAGATGACTACCTTATAGAAGCAGTGGCTAAAAGATCCATCACAATCACAATATCATGCATGCAGGGACCGGAAGACCCATTTCAATCCCCAACATTAAAAGTAAATTGCAAAAGATTAAATAATCTCCTCTTAGAGAAAGGGTTTGGTTCAATGGTTGGTCAACACATTCATTTTCACTCTTTGTTTTTTTTTTATAAAATTTCATACTACGTGTTAAGTTATTACAAAATTTAATTTATTTAATCTACTTCTCAAATGATGTGAATAAGTGTAATTTCTATTGAGTTGTTCTAAACTCTAATTTCCTAAAAAGTACTAGCTGATGTAAAATGAACCAAGGACATAATTTAAAGATAGAAGGAGCCTAACCTATACTACCAAGACATCATATCATCTCGATTTAGAGTAAGCAACCTGGGCAGCTACAGATGGAAAAGCAATTTATAGGAAAGCATTTTTTATAACACACGGGGCCTCCCTTAAGCAAGCAAATGGGATTGATTAAGCATCAGTCCACCATCGACTCAAACAGAAAACCAAGCATCTAAAAAACAAAGAGATTCACAGGTTGGATATACCTGTTTTCACAAGGGCTTTCATCCTTGAAAGAAGCCTCTGGTTCTGCACTATGGGTGTCTCATTCAAATCAACCTCCCTTAGGTTCCCACTAGATCTTTTTGATGCAGAAAGGCCAGCAAACTCGGAGGTTGTCTCAGCATGCGCTATCTCCATGGCTAGCTTCGCTTCACTAGGGAAGAATAATCGTGCAAATGCCACTGTGAAATTCAACAAGAAGTCTAAATCTTAATCCATGGAAACAGGGAATTCAAGAAATGGAAGAAGTTGAAGCCAGAAAACAGCCTGTGGAATAACTTAATAAATAGGATTACTTGAAATCTTAAAAAGTGTCAAATATGGATGGGATTAAGCCAGTTGTCATACAAGTCTCACAAGGCATAGCTCCAACCAAAATATATGATCAAATTCTCATGATCAGACAGAATTATTGGTCAGGACCTCTTTACTAGTAAGTTCCAACACCAGCAGATGCACCACTGGTTCAACTGCCTATTTACGACTTTTATCTTTATGAAGTCCGGCAACTTTTTCAGTGGACTTTCACAGCTGTTGCCAAAGCCAGATAAATAAGGAGGAACATTTCATGATAGAAACATTAGCCAAAACCAATCTAAGCATGCATTTAGAAAAATATGTGAGAAAAGTATTCGCCGCTTTTTATCACATTTTCCACATCATCACGATTTTCTCAGGTGAACTGTCAAAAAGAAAAGCAAGGAAAAAAAAAAAAAAAAAAAAAACCAAAGAAAGAAGATTATTTATCCAAAAAAATTCTTGGTTTGTTTTACATCTATGACAACAGTTTCTATTCATGTGCAAGAATCTCTTTGCTGACTGTGCAAAAGTCAACTGATATGCTTGGGACAGATCTCATATATCAATCTTCCTATAAAATAATTGGCCTAAAATGAAATAAACATGGATACTTTATATTAAAATAGAAACAGTTGACCCATAAGAAGATATACAGTAAGCCAGTAAGAAAGAAAACAAAATAATTCTAGAATGGATAAATGCCTGCAGTGAAAACCAATGACAAGTCATGAATCTCCAATAAAAAGGAAAAGAAAAAACCTTTCACTAATCAAGTAGAGAAACAAAGACTACATCTGCAGTAAATCACCTCTATTTTCCAGGTACAGCAACTTCATGTGCAGATCATCAGCCATTGTTGGTGAAGAGATTGACACATCTCCAGCCAGTGGATTCCTCCGCATTTCTCTCTCCAGAACATCAATGCATATCCTGTCCTTGTTTGTTTCCTGCCCCTGTTCCATTTTTGCATGATAATCCTTCGGCCTTGTTAACCTGCGGCAGATGCTAACAGCACTTTGCCCATCTGAAGTCCTTTCTGATGCATGAGCCCCTTTTGTCAGAAGTGAAACAATTATTGATGGCTCCTTACGCATTGCAGCCACATGGAGAACAGTGTAACCTCGAGGATTATGACGGTTGACATCAGCCAGACCGAGACTAAGCACTTCAGAGACAACCTTGGGATCACAGTATGCTGCAGCATAATGGAGGGCATAAGCTTCATCCAAGGTTATACCAGACTCACTTAGAAGAAGTTTCACGAGTTCAACATCATCTGAGTCCAATGCCTTGAGTATTCTCTTGACTCTCTTTTCATGCACAGGGTCCACAGGTACAGTGTTACATTCATCATCAGGCTGAGACTTGAGGCGGAGCAATTTAATGCTCTCTGCAACTTCATAAGGGAGATCTTTCTCAAGAGAAATGCTGTCAAGATCTGATCTGGCTACTCTGTCAACACATTGGTTGACAAGAACACTTGATTTACAATGGTAGGCAACTACAAGGATGGGGATAACATCTTCCAAAAGAGCCTTTCCAATGAAGTTGGTAAGACGCCGCTGCAATCATACATGAAGTGTCAAATAAGAATTTTTGTCAACCTCATCAAGCCTCTATTGAAGCCCAGAAAAAAAGGGAAAAATGCATTTTAGAAGCAATACTTATTTTAATAATTCTATTTCATCAGGTGTAGTAGCCATGCATCTATCTATTAGAACTATTTGGAATGTAATACCAGGCTGTTGACACCTTTATGCACATTCAATTATTTCTGTTTGGGTTCAGTCATTGAGTTTCCTTTTTTATTTTTCAGGCTGTAACCATCAACAGGTCACATATCCCAGTTCATGAGCTAATCATCGAGGAAAAGTCTGACAAGACAGTGAGGGTGGTTTGCACTTTATGTATTTCTTTAACAGAAATTGCTTTATAAATTATATGTAGTTTACTGCATTATTGATTTAATTTTCATTGATAAAGCTTGTTTGATACATTGTGCTCAAGAATTAAACAGTCAAGAGCTATCCAAATGTTACAAGATTGCTTTGACACCCTTGAAGTTAAATGAACAAGAAAAGAAAGATGAGAAATATAAAGGTTCCTAAGGGAAAGGATGAAGTGTACCAGGTTTATTTCAGCAATGAGGTTTTTTCTGGCAATTATTGAGGCGCAAAAATTGTGTGGCCTTCTGTTGAATGGAGGGCAATTCATGTGGCGCAGTGGTTTGAACAATCATGCACCCAGTTTGTTAGATGGAGAAGGGATGAGGAAGGGTAAAATTAAAATTTGAAAATTAGTGGCTGAAAGTAGAGGATTTTTGAGAGCTTAAAAAAAAAGGGAAAAAAATGTTGATGAATTATTTGGAGGCTCTTTTAGTCATATCCTGAAACATAATCTCGGAACAAAGAGAAGTTTGGGAATGTCTCCATCGAAAAAGCAAGTGCCCTAAATTAGATCAGTTTTTGGGATGCCAAGGAGAGGGAAGGGGTCCTTTCTATTGAAGAGGCTGAAGCTAAAAGGTAGCTATGGATGAGTAAAATAAATGGGTCAGGTTGGAAGAAAGTTGCTGGAGACAAAAGTACAGAGAATTATGGTTGAAGGAGAGGGATAGATATACTAGATTTTTCATAAGATGGATAATACCTGTAGGTGAAAGAATCACCTAGTTAGAGTAAGAGTAAATGGTGTTTGGTTGCACGAGGAGTCAGAAATCAAAGACAGGGTGTCTAATGCTTTTAAAAGCCTTGTTTTTTCTTGTTTTTGTATTCTTGTAGTTTAGTTTTTCTTTGGTGGGAGGATTCCTCACCCTTCTTTTGTACTTCTTTTTTTTATATCAATATATCCCTTTGTCGTTTCTTATCAAAAAAAAAAAAAAAACCCTTTTAAAAGCCTCCTGTTTGAGTCAAAGGATTGGTTGGCTTGGAATCTGCTGCTTGTCAAGCGCCTCATTGGGAACTGGGGATTTAGGGAGTTTGGAAGTCCCTTTTTTCAAAAGCGGAAGTCTTCTTAGCTCTTTCCATTCTATTTGGGGGCAAAGCCCCCAAATTAAATGGTTTTACTTTGGCTTTTTACCAGCCTTGCTTAGAGTTTGTGAAGTAAGAGGTGTTGGGTATCTTTGGGGAGTTTTATGAGCAAGGCTCTTTTGAAAGAAGTCGAACTGACACATATATGATTTTCATTCCTATGAAAGGGGTGTAGAGGACTTGAAAGACCTTAAATTCATACACTTGGTGAGAGATCTATACAAGCTCCTAACAAAGGTACTAATTGATAGAATTAAGGTCATGGGAAAAAAGTTATGTCTAGCTCTCAACATGCGTTTATAGAGGGTAGACAAATTTAGAAGTGCCTTTTAATAAAAATGAAGTCATAGATTCAAGACCAAAGAGCTCTATTAGTGTGTTCTTTGTAAGCTTGAAAAGGTCTATGATGAGTTTTCCTTCTCTCTGTTATGGAAAAGATGGACTTTGCTTAGAAGTGGATAGGCTAGATAAAATAGCGCATATCCTAAGAAAAATTCTCAATTCTAGTAAATGAGACTCCCTTTGAATTCTTTTAGAGCTCAAGGACCTTGAGGTCAAGGAATCCTCTCTATTCTTACTTATATAGTCTCAACTATAGAGGCTCTTAGTTTCTTTTGCAGAAGACAAGAGAAGGGAGTTTTATTTCGAGTTTCAAGGTGTCTCATCTCCTATTTATTGATGATATTCTTATATACTATGATGTTAGCCATGAGCCATTAACATATCTAAGCTAGACTGTCATATGGCTTGAAGCAATTTTTGGATTATATTTAAAAAAGAGAAAGTTATTCCTAATTAGAGGAGTAACTAATATGGAGGAATTGGTTTCTATGTTGCATTGTAGGGTGGGAGAGCTCCCCACTACCTAATTGGGCTCCCTTTGGGTGCTTCTCATAAATTGTCATTAGAGTGGGATGTAGTAGGAAAAAGATTTCAAAGAAGGCTAGAGTGCCTCTTATAAATTGTCATCAATGTGGGATTTGGTGGGGGGTTTTAGAGAGGGTTAGCATTGTAGAAAAGACTGTTATCTTTCAAAAGTGGGGAAAATTCACTTTGATTAAAAGTACTTTGTTGAATTTTCCAACTTACATGTTTGTTCTCAACATTCTAAAAAGGATGAGCTTAAGGGTTGAGACTATTCAAAGAGACTTTCTAAGGGGGTGGGGGAGGACTAAAGCACTAGAGAAAAGATTTAACCTAGTAAAACTGGTCCATTGTTTGCACGAATAAAATAAAATGGGGGTGGTCTTGGTATTAAGAATATGTCTGTTCTCAACCAGGCTTTTACTTAGCAAGTGCAGTTGGAGATTTGCCTTGGAAAGGAAAGCTTTGTGGAATCAGGTGGTAGTAGTAGGGAAGTTTGGGGAAAAAGAAAGGCGATCTTACATTGTAAAGAATAGGTATGAAGTGGGACTAAAAAAGGCAATCAAGAGAGGATGGGATACCAATAAATGTAGAACTAGTTTCATTGTGAGGAATGAAAGGAGGGTAAAGTTTGGAAAGATAAGTGGTGTGGTGGAATTATGTCTAAGTGGGTAGTAGATGTGTGGAAGTAGTCAAGAAAAAGGGGATGTTGGAGCCTTTACTTTATGCAACAACTCCATGATTGGGAGTTTAAAAGAATAGAGGAATTTCTTTTAAGATTGCAAGGGAAAGCAATGAGTAGGAATGGCAAGGATAGGGTGATCCAGCTAGAAATGTATAGTGGAAAATCCCTTTACTCTTTTTTGTTATCAGGGAGATCTAAACTTTTTCCCAAGGCTATTGTTTAGAATCCTTCGTTGGCAACAAAAGTGGGATTCTTTGTATGGGAAGTAGCCTAAGTTAGGATCCTTATCATAGATCAGTTAAAAAAGAGGGATTGGACCATGGTGAATAAATGCTTTTTATGCAAATATGAGGAAAAATCAATAGACCACCTCCTGCTTCATTGCATCAAAACAAGGAATTTTGTGGCAACTAGTTTCTCTTTCCTCGGATTAATTTGGGTGATGTCGTCTTTAGTTAAAGGGCTCATCTTAAGTTGGTAAGGATCCTTTGTCGGAAGGAAGGAAAAGAAAACATGGAATGCTGCCCCTTTATGCTTATTTTGGAATATTTAAAGGGAGAAAAATCCAAGGTCTTTTGAAGATATGAAAGAAACAGATCAAGCACTAAAACACTCCTTTTTATGTATCTTTTTGGAGGGCTAAGCATGGGCATAAATGATGAGACATCTAAGTTAGACTTGGATGTAAAGGGAGGAGTTTATTGCATTATTTTTCTCTTTTTGCTTTTGCCTGTTCTCACCCTTGTGTACAATCCATGAACTATGATTTGCCTTTTTATAGAAATTTTGCTTATCACAAACAAAGGGAGGGAGGGAGGGAGGGAGGGAGGCAGAGAGAGAGAGAGAGAGAGAGAGAGAGAGAGAGAGAGAGAGAGAGAGAGAGAGAGAGAGAGAGAGAGAGACTATCGATATGAATTTCCTTAGAGACCATGAATCGTTTACATAGAAGCACCCTTGCCACACTCCACTCTAACCTTTCCCTTTCCCATCCCATCTATTGGTTGCAAGTCACCTGACCTCAAAACTTCCCACAGGGCTTGAACCATGAACCTCATTGTGAGGCAACAACACATTCACCAAAGAAATAGGTTGTTGGTTGATGCATTATTGGAGCTAGTGAGATACAATCAAGAGAGAGTGATAAAAATTGCAGCAAGCACAAGTTTCCCCTTATATTTCTTTGGTTAGTCGGTTCCAGAACTCAAGCAATAAAATCAAATAGTAGAACATCAAAGAGACAACTCAACACTGACTCAACACTAAAATAGTCACTCCCTTGACAAGTTGATAATACATATAATCCATACAAAAGCTTGCTAAATAGCTAAACTTTAATCAACATTAGTAAAACCAAGGTGCCTCTAAAGAGTAATACTCACCTGAAAAAGTGAGACCAGCTCTGGTACCTGAAAAATAGCAGAGGCATACATCAATTCCACAGAAAAATCAATAGCGGGTCTACACGCATCATGGGCACAACCAGTATCAACACAGGTTGACACCTCCGGAGGTGAAGCCTTCAGCTTTCCCGTGTACAGATAGCTCAAGAAAATAAGGAAGGCTTCATATCCAACCTTACCATAAGGCAAAAAGTCACTCATGCAGTACCTTGGTTTACCATCCTTCTCAGAAGAACTCTTTTCTCGCTTGAAGAGATCATAGAAAAACCTACTCCTGGCAGCCAAAATGCAGCGATGAACCCCAACTGGGATGCCCTCAACAATAATCTCTGCATCACTATAATCACAACCTGAATCAACCAATAGCTGCTCCAAGTTAGAACTGAGCTTGCTTAGGCTGATGATTTCGAGGCTAGGCCCTGTCTCAGAGCCAGAGGAGGAAGACATGTTATGACTGGTGACCGCATTTGATATATGGGAAGATGATGTAAAGCTCAAGGATGATGATGGCTCAGCTGAACTGGCCATTAATCTAATCTAGAACTGAAGGCGTATACACTTTAGAATGCACACACAGATCAACCACCCAAAGTGAATTACGCCAAAGAACCTAATTATACTTCGAAGAATACTATGGTTCCATGAAGTTTTGGTTCTAGTTACTAGTCATAGAAAAAACCTAAGCATACAAGCGTCGAAAAACTAACATATGGAATACAAGGCTGGACAGAATTTACAATAACAAGCTCAAAGAATTGGGTCACACCCCGAGTCAACTGCAAATGATAAGCGACCACTTGAACACTCGGAAAACACGAAACCAACTTCTCCAAAAGAGAAGTAATGTTGCTAAATTCTAAATGAGAACTAATGGGACTGCCGGAGTGAATTAAGGTGGAGGAATTTGAGCCACACTATAACCGAATTTCGTGTGAATAGCCGTCCAATTGCGAAATCCACCCATAAAGTTTCCACATCAAAAACCTAAATACTCATCACAATATCCCGACAAATTCAAATTCAAACTCAAATCTATTTGGCCCAACTCTTCTGCTGTATAATTCCATGATCACAACAGTTCTCTTTCATAACAAAATTTATACCAACATAACAAATAAATTAAAGACCCAGAAAATTCTTCAACTTGTAAATCTGAAAAGATCTCACAAACCTTACAAAAGCCATACGAAGAACATCATATCAATATGGGATATCATTCAAAACCGTCCTCCAAGCGTTTTCATGATAATTTCACTGCATGGGCGCCCTCAAATTCACCCAAAGAGGCAGCGCAAATCACCCTCCACCAACTCATATTCTAATCTCAGCACATCAGATTCAACACAACACCCATTAAAAAAATTAAACAAAAATGTAAAATCTCTGCACTCCCATTAGATCCCAATAAACCCAAGTCCCTATTGAATCAAATAATCCAAAACGCAGCGTTTTTTTGAGAGGATAAGAAGGTGCGACACGTCCAAACAAGTCAAGGAAGTTTCATAGCAGCGCTTTCAAAGACAGGAGATGGATGGGGGAGGGGTATCGTCGGTTCCTTGATGGGACCAAAACGCAGCGTTTTGAGGTTCGGAAGGTGAAGTCGTTTTGATGACGATTGATGTGGTGTCACCCTTTATTGCTGGGGCTGGCTTGCGTCCTCACTGGCGTCACCCTTGGGGTCAAAAGTCTTCGCATTTGGAGTGAGCGATAGAGATTTCATAAAGAGGAAAAGATACCATATGCGAAGTGGTCGGTAAAGAAATGGGTGGGTCTCACCTCCTACGATGCCCATCTTATTATCTTATCGGGAATCATTTCATGGTACTGTGCGGACGTATTTTCTAAATTTTCTAATGTTGGGTAAAAGATTCTTAATTTCTGGATTCTAAAATTTTATATTCAGGCGAGTCTCAGCATATGGTTGTACGCTACAGGAGATAGATAAGGTAGAAGTAGGTTGAGCAGTTCTCCTGTGTCGACATCCTTTAGGATCACATGCACATATGAAGTCATCATAGCTTTCTCAACATTATTTTCTTGAAAATCAAAACATGATTTAATCAACACTCCCCACCTTCATTTCACAATAAACATGACAATCAAGCTCTTTATACAACACTCTCCAACATTTCTTATTACTTGAACATAAATAATTATTCATAAACTCAAACTTTAACTATTTTTAATACTTTAACAATTAAAAAAATGATAAATTTATTAGTCTAATATAATTAATTTTTTTTAAATTATCAATTTTATGGTTTATTTTAATAAAACAATATACATATATATAAAGTATAATATAATTTAAATTAAATAAATAATAAGGTATAGGTCCAGGTTTCAACAAGTTGTCCAAACCTTCTTCAATAATCCTATAAAGAATGACATGATGCAATAGGTTTTAATTTAATTAATCAAATTATTTTTTTTATGATTTTGGTTCATTTTACTATCTTATTTGCATTAATTGATTATCTAAGTATTCACGCTCATATAATTTTATTGTACATGATTTG
The DNA here is from genome assembly GCA_030254885.1 of Vitis rotundifolia. Lineage (NCBI taxonomy): Eukaryota > Viridiplantae > Streptophyta > Magnoliopsida > Vitales > Vitaceae > Vitis > Vitis rotundifolia. The sequence continues at coordinate 17,768,833 of CM058160.1, forward strand.
GGTGTGTTAGGAATTACATAGAAATGTTGCTCCATTCTCATGCCTCGAATCGTATAAGTACATGCAAACTATCCTAGGTCTCTAGATCCTATGCAACAGAAGCAAAAATCATTATAAAACTTTAACTTTGATTTGGACGTTCTCAAATCAATTTTCGCTTGGTGAAGATAAAACATGAAGAGTCCGAAAGTCTCGTACACCCAAGATCTTCCTCTTGATGAATTGAAATCACAATCTTAACACTCCAAAGTTTTGGATTTGGAACGGAGGAATCCTAAGCTCTGTCTCTCAAGAGGTGAAAAACGGTTCAAACCAAAAAGTGATGGAAACTCTAACCACTAAAAGGGTATTTATAAGGTGTTCCTACTGGTGACCAAACTTCTCTATTGTACCAAAATACTTAGCCTTTTTACGTAACAACTCTAATCAAGAAAAACTAGAGAAAGAGCCACTACGACTTTTGTAGTACTTTGAGTATCGTTCTCAAGGACTAACTTATGGAAATTGTCAATACTATAATAAATGAATTGCTTTCGTTTAAATCTTAAAATGAAAAACAATATGAGAATAATGTGAAACTAAGTAAAAGAAATTAAATTAATAACAAACTGAATATTGATTTTAAATTCGATTAATTCAAGTTTAGGGCTTTTCACAATTCAACCTAGAATATAAAAATTAGAGAAAACAAGGGTCTTTTAAGTAATATGATCTTAGGGTTTTGGGATCCTTGGCCGCTTGCGATCAAATTGAGTTCTATAACTCAAGATTGCATCCGAAACCTAATTTTTCCTTTTTAAAATAGATTCCTAAAACCATCAAATGAATGAGATTGATTACCAGTTTAAGATTTGGCTTTTTAACACTTCCTACTCCTTATAGCTTTGTTTTTTAGCAAATAACAATAGAGAAGACAAGGATAATCAATGATCAAGAATTACCAAGAATCATTAGTATCGGGTAATAACCTACCATATCATTCCCTAAACTAATTCACAAAGATAGAATAAAAAAAAATTGATAAATTGTTACCCAACCAATAATTAATCTCATTGTTATAATAATTTACCCATTGTCCCTATAGGTTCCCTAGCCCTTAGGTTTTCGTACTTCAAGCCCCAAGTTGGCTTTTAGCCTCTCATGGGGGTGATGTCACATTCACAATCCATAATAGGGTAAAAATCCATAAATTGAATCAAAAGAACCTAAAACAATATATTTAATAAAGAAGAAAAAGAAAACAAACCAAAGTTCTCGTCTTCTTCCACCTTCAATGTTAAACTCTCCAGAAAAAGATCCAAAATCCCTAAAACCTATAATTAAGAGAGTTTATATAATATCATCAATTACTTAACATGTGGCACACTCTCATTGGCCACTTATTACAAAATAATTACCTAAAAATGATTAAAAAATAATAAAATGGTGATTTCCAGTCTTGTGGGGTCCACTTAAGGTGAATGGAGTGCCCTAGATGTAATTCCCGAGGTAGAGAAGGTGAAACATCAAAGTGGCAGTGGGTGAATTCGAAATTGGTGTCATTTTGAAGTAGATTTTAAATTCATAAGTTGAATTTTGAAATGACCTTTCAGTTTGGTGCAAGTTGTCTTCAAATGACCATAACTTCTTTATTTTAGCTCCGATTTGCACACTGTTAAAGCGTTGGACTCCTAACTTCCCAAGCTTCAAAACAATATATAATATGTATAAATGGACTTCGAGAAGTATTCTAAATTTTTCCTCAAATTCAGAGTATATATTGCCATAAGATTTTTGAGTTCTAAATTTTCATGCAGCTGAATCTTGCTTCATGCCTCATTTCCCATGTTTTCTTGCCTTCTTTCTTACTCCATAATGGTCATTTCTCATCTTCCAAACTCATGATATCCTCGTCTTGCCTTTCCTTATGGTCCATAAGTCTTGACTCACTTATTTCCTTATTTAGCCCTTTCTTGATCTTTCAGAATCTAAAGTGATTCAACTTGCACCCTTTTCTTCCCTTGAACCTGAGATAAGTCTCCAAAGTACAAATTAAACTCATGGCTAGGGCCTTAGCATCGATTTAAGTCAAGTTGGGTGATTTGAATGTCCTTTGGTGCACAAATCTTATTGAATATGTGCCATTAGAGCACATATTTTGGCTCTAATCAACTAGGCTTAATTGACTTGAACCCATTAAGGCTTGGGTCACTTAATCTAACCCAAAATAGGTTCTAATTGATTAATTAACCACAAAAGGTCATCTAATTAATCAATTAGCATAATCTAAAGAACTTATTCACTATTTTTTATGTAATTGTGTGCAATTACCAAAACGCCCTTATTCGCAGGAGTGAACCAAGAGTCATTACAATCCTCATGAACCATGTCATTATGGTATATGAGCTTAGCGTAGGGACCACTAAGACCTATAGGAGTAATGATTCCCTTATAACCCAATTATGAAGTTTATTCAACATTGCACTAAAGAGAATCAACTGCACTCCAATACCTTATGTAAATAACAACGAAATGAATCTTAAGTATGTGACTTATTATCCACTACATGCAAACTTCCTATGAACTAGTGTTTGTAATCTAACAAGGTAGTGTTATCATCTGTCAATGTTACTTCTCAAATCCTTAAGTTACAGATCTCATTTATTATGTGATCAATTGACATACTCTAACTTCAAAGAGCATATGTCAAATTTCCACTAAAGGAAATGCTATGGTCATAGTCTTCCGGATCACATGTCCTGTAGATCGCCTAAGGGGACACATTGTCTTAATCCATGAAATATCATGGTGTCTCTATTGAGAATACCTGTTATCACCAGCCTCCATTAATAATAACTCAATTCATAAGGATATATGATTAGTTTAGGGTCTTACTCATAGGTCAAAGCCTCATATTATCTTTGTTACAGGCTCAATATCCTCTCAAGGTTAAGAGTCCATGCAATAGTAGTTGGTGAATTATGACAATTGATAGCCTTACGTTGTGATTCACTATATGTCTGGTCAAGTGCACATCACATGCACTAGTACACTCACCATGGGAAAACCATCATGAAGACTAAGATAAGTCATCCTTCCAATCAGGAGATAATACACTACAGTCTCAAATGAATTGTCTAAATCCATGAACCAACTGTAGATAACTTATTACTCTACAAGGAACCCTTGACTTGGATCTTCTTTACAACTCTTAATACACCTAAGTTATGAATAATGCAAGTGATGTGAAGCATGTATGCTCAAATAACCAATTAATTAAAACCAAAAAATATAAATAAATAAATTTATAAATGAACCTCTATTTGTTATGTCACACCCAGGGTTTTAGAGTTAACAATTGATACTCAAATACAACATAAGTGCTTAAAAAAATTTGGGATACAAAGATTTAAATGTTGAATTCCTACTTGATTTTGTGCAAAAAGAGAATATGGAAACCTGTTATAAAGAGGTATACATCCTGTATTAAACTTTGTGTTTATTAGTTAACAAAATATGATTCGTTTCACAAAAAGAACTTGTACTACGTTATTTTACATGTACCAAAACCCCATGGTTCACTACAGGTAGCCCATACTACAAGTGTAGATGACAAATATACATTACATTATTCCTTTAAAAAGATTTAGTCTTTGTATGATACAAAGACAAAGCCTCAAAACACTTTCAATGTGAGCAAACAACATCCAATCAACAAAAAAGCAATGCTCAAGCATTATTTCCAACATAGGTCTTTTGACCTACATCTAAAGTAGAAGTAATAAGGTGAGTTCACAACTCAGTAGGAAAGTTTATAACCATTCTAAGCATACCTTTAAAAACCTTAAAATTAAACGTATAATAGCATGCATGATAAACATTTTATAACTATTAACAAATATGCAATAATATCAAACATGTATGCTTGTGTTTGCTGGTTTAATCTCTGCTTTTTCTCATCCATCCTTTCACAACTGATAAATTGCTAACCCTTAGCAATGTACACATCAAATATCAATGCTCCACAAGATACTTGGTCAATATAATAATATGACTATTTTGAGACTATAACCTAAGGGTAAATCATGCCCCATGTCTTTTAGGACTCATACCCAAGGGCAAGACTAACCCCGTGTCTTTAGGGACTAAAACCCAGGGGCAGGAGCAACCCCATACACCCACATCGGAGTGTCTTTCTCAAGGGCTTTAGGGACTTTCACCCAAAAACCCATGATCCCACATAAACAATATATCAAAGGATAGTGCATGTAGCTTCATATAAACACTTCCCACATATCAACCAATTTTTTGGATATCATTTGTCATTATTCCATATCCTTCTTGCTATGCAACCACACCATGAACCATTTCCACAACACTGAACCATGAATCTTCATACCAATATACGTTCCAATATCATTGTAACATTTCAATACAATAAACTGAGATGCAATGACACATTCAAACATTTCATGAAATCATAAAAATGACATGAAATTTCAATAAATGTTTCAAGGAAAAAAACCAAAGTACACCATGGAATGGCATAAAATTCCTTACCTTACACTGACTTCCCCTTTGTGATTCTTCTATGTAGGCGATCTTTATCTATTACAAGGAACTGAAATGAAACAACATATTTTAGGTTTCCTAACTATGAAAATTTACACAATTAAAACTTATGACGTTTTTCTTTCTTACTAATTTTTAACAACTTACTATTGTTAATTTTTAATTCTCATATTCTCTAACCCACAAGTTTTCAAATCAAATTTGAATTGAATTAAACAATCTTTACAATGCATATTAATATTCCCCAATTAATTACCAAGCACTAATTGTTTTAATTTTTCTAAAGCCTAACCCATTGACAAGTCCCAAGTGTCCAAATAACCTAATTAATCACATGTTTTACTAATCTATTTTTCAATCAAACCAAACTAAACAAAGATGTATGCTGATTTTTCCATCAATAAAATACTTAAGTTAAAACACTTTAAACCTTAATTAATTTTGATTTATAACTAAAACATATTTATAACTAATTATACTCAACTTTTACGTAAACTTTACCATTATTTTGTTTCAACATATCATTAGGAACCCAAATATACCAAAAGTACTAAATTAATCAACTTCCTTACCTTAATCTTCACTTTCTCTCTCTAGATTCTCTCTCTAACCCAGGCAGCTGTAGAGACAAGGCTCCAAAATTAGGCTTCAGGTCCTTATAAAGGGTCCCTAAGCAACCAAGCAAGTGGTGGTAGGCTATAAGGCTACCACCAATCTCAACTTTCCAAAATTGTTGTTTAGTCCTTCAAGTTTTCCAATATTAAACCTATAATTGCCTATTAGTCCTTTAGGTTTTCATAACTCTAATCAGCCCCTAAGAACCTAATAAGCATGCTTAAATCATTAACTAATCATACTTAACCTTAATCAAGGTTTAATTCATAATTAAACAAGATTAGCACTAAATTAGTTTAAACATCTAATTAGTACATTTAAAGTTAAGTACTAAGATAATCATTATTGCCTATTTAATTCATTAGTACTAGGTATTACATGTTACATCACATCATGCTTTTTTGGGATCAATCCCAACAAGAAGATCTTCTATGCAACTCTTATGCAAAATGATAAGTTGTTCACAATCGGTTAATGGATTAAAGTAAACCATTAGAGATGGTAGTGTGTTACCTCCTAATTGGAGGAATGACTTATCTTAATCATTAGAATAGTTTTCCTATGATGATTGTACTAGTGTGTATGGTTACACATTGAACAAGACCTCTGATGAATCTTGAAATTAGCTATTAGATAGTTATGATTCACCAAGCTACTATACTGCATGGACTTTTAACCTTGATAAAATAGCGAGCCTATGTTGAAATTAATAAGAGTCTTTGACATATGGGTGAGACCCTAAGGTGGTCATATATTTCCTATGGATTGAGTCACTATTGATGAAGCTTGGTGGCAATAGGTATTCTTGATAGAAACACCACGATATTTCATGGGACTAAGAAGACGTGTCTCATAGGGTGATCCTAAGGACATGTGATAAGGAAAATTATGGTCATAGTAATTCCTTAAGTGTAATTTGACATGTGCTTCTTGTGAGGTAGAGTATGTTAATTGATCACATAATTAGAGGGTATAGGTAATCGTAATAGGATGATAATTAGATTATGGATACCGGTTCATAAAGAGTTTGTATGCAGTTAATAGTAGGTCACAAGCCTGAAGTTTGTTTTATTGTAATATCATAGAATATTATAGTGCAACTAACTTTCTTTAGTGGGGTGTTGAGTCAACTTCAAAATTGGATTTAAAGTGAATTAATATTTTCTTATAAGTCCTAATGGTCTTCATTTGAGCTTTAAATTCATGGTGACACATTTTTTTAGGGTATTATAGGTTTTTAATTCATAAGTGTGGACAAGGGCGTTTTGGTAAAAATGAAAAGTTGTATTTGGTGGGATAGAACCTTGGAAAATATGACATGATGTAACAAATTAAGATTTATAAATAAATTTGTTTATTTATGTTTTTAGCTTCCTTTATTATCATTTATGTATTAAGTAACTTGTGCTTATATTTTTTTTTGTTTTTTTTTTTTTACTAGGTGATTTCTTTAGTTCATGACTCATGGCTCCAACTTACAATTATGAATGAAGATGATGATTCACTTGTGTTTTAGGTTTTTTGTTTGAGATGATGTTAGAGACATATTTGGAATGTTAACAACTTCTTTGTAATGGTTGTTCTTTTATTTTATTTTTTCAATAGTGTTATGCTTATAGATATCTTTTAATTTTTTATGTTGTATTTTAAGATGTCCTATATGTTGAACTATTAATCACTACCAATCTCAATTGGATTGATTTCATAAGTGTAATGGTTGCAAATATTTCTTTTGTTGGGATTAAGCCCTTAAAAGCAAGACATGATATAATAAAGTTAGACTTAACTATCCATTTGTTATCATTTTAGTGTGTTGACATTGATTTAAGCATTCAACCCATGTTTTTTTACATTGTGCATAACTTGGGTGCATTAAGAGTTGTACAGAAGATATAAGTCATGGATTCCTTGTAAGTAAATAAGTTGTCCACAATTGGTTCATGGATTTAGGTAATCCAATAGAGAATATAGTTAACTACCTCCTAAATTGAGGAATGACTTGTCTTGATCGTTAGGATGAGTTTCCCATGGTGAGTGCACTAGTGTATGTGATGTACATTGGATAAGACCTACGGTGAATCATGATACAAGGTTATCAATTATCATTATTCACCAAGCTACTATACTGTATAGACTCTCAACCTTGTGAGGATATTGAACCTGTTCCAAAATCAAAAAAGGCTTTGACCTATGAGGATTTGGTCATTATTGATGTAGATTGGTGGCAATAAGTATTCTCAATAAAGGCACCATGATATCTCATGAGATTAAGACAGTGTGTTTCCTTAGATGATCCAAAGGACATGTGATTATGAAATTTGTATCCATAGTAATTCCTTTAGTGGAATTTAACATATGTTCCTTGCAGTTAGATTATGTCAGTTGATCACATAATAAGCGAGATCTGTAACTTAATGATTGGAGAGGTAATCTTGATAAGTGATAACACTACCTTGTTAGATTACAAACATCAGTTGATGGGAAGTTTGCATGCAGTGGATAGTAGGTCATGAACCTCAAGTTTTGTTTTGTTGTTATTTACATAGGATGTTAAAGTGTAGTTGATTTTCTTTAGTGGAATGTTGAATCAACTTCATAATTGGATTTTGAGGGAGCTAGTACTCCTATGAGTCCTATTGGTCCCCACTTTGAGCTCATATACCATGGGGCCATGATTTATGAGGGTTAGATTGACTTTAGGTTCATTCTTATACATAAGGGTGTTTTGGTAATTACATAAGGTTGCTTAGGGGATAATGAACAAAATCTCTAGATTGGACTAATTGATTAATTAGATGACCCTATGTAGTTAATTAATCAATTAAGGTATGTTTTGGACTAAATTAAATGACCTAAGCCTTAATAGGTTCAAGTCACTTAAGCCTAATGACAACTCTATAAATAACTCCTTAAGGTTAGGGTTTATATAACCTTTTGGTGAGAGTTGTCTTCCATCTCTAGAGAGAGAGTCATAGTTTCCTCTTTTCCAAAGCCCACACTTTTAAGTGTTAAGATCATGGTTCGAGTCATTAGGTGAAAGATCTTGGGTGTACAAGTCCTTTAGGCATGTTCTTCACCACAAGGAATTGATTTAGAACGTCCAAATTCAAGTATGAACATTTTTTCTTTAAATCTTTATCCTAATATGGTTTTTATAGTTATATGTTTCCGCTGTGATATATTTAGAGAAGCCTAGGATAGTTTACATGCACCCTAGGAGATCCAAGGATAAGGAATGAAGTAATTCGACCCAACAACTTTTACCTATAAAAGTCAATATTTAAAGAAAGCAATGGTAAGATCTTTTTTTAAGAAGGCGGTTGTGTAGTTTGGGGTGGTTAAAACCCAAATCATTTACCTGTCTTTCCTTTTTGAATGCATTCAATCTTTTTAGCTAGAATTCTTTCCAAGGATGTAGCCTCAATTTACCTTTGTTTATGTAACAAGTAGCATAGAATCTAACAATGGTTTGGCTCCAAAAAGTACTTCCTCACACTCATCTAATGGGGTTTTACAACATCAAAAGGAAAAGGTATTCATATTAGTTTAATTCATTATGTTTTCTTATTAATTTGAAATATTCACTCTAATCCTAATTTGAATAAACTTTGAACTAATTTGTTATGTTCAGGGATGAAAATATTGCGATATGTCGCTGATATATAGTATAGCACTGATATATCACTGCCATGTCATCATCTCCATTTCTCTTTTTCCCCCAAAACCCTAATATTAGGCCCAGTTCGCACTCTTCCCTAGCCCAGCGCTGCATGCCCAAGCCCATTATGAAACCTAAGCCCAACGCTAGCCCGTGTGCTTTGAACACATATGAGACCTCCACCACTCAATGTTTAAATACACCTTTTTGGTGTCATGAACCTTCGATGTGGGATTACAAGAATTAGAATTTTTAAAAGGCAAGGGAAAATTAGGAATTGAACCAAGGGGATTTGAACCCTTACTCTCGAGCTCACACTTGCCTACTAACACCAGTTGGCTAACCATGCTATTGTTGATCAAATGTACATATTATATATATAAATCCCTCACAAACACCAGTTGGGCATCCATGCTTCAAGATTATTATAAATTAATTAGAAAAAAATTATTACAAATAAATTAATTTTGGTTATTGTGACTTTTATATAATAATTACATATAAAATAAATATAAATTTTTGAATAAAATTGTCAAAATTTTAAAATAAAAAATACTTATACAAATTATCATTTTTTTTTTTTGTCATTAAATACATCCAAATTAGATGAATATACATAAAGTATGTTTTCAAGTTATAAAAATTATTATTAAATATCACAACTGTACATATATCATCATTTATTTTATATAATTTAATATAATTGAATTAAATGGATCACAATTTTAATATTAAATATATTTTAAAATTAGACAGTTTATAATCAAATATCACAATATTATTATGAAATAATATTTGATGTAATTTAATAATAAATGTACACTTATGAAATTCATATTTTTTATCGATGCATATGATAAATCATATTATACATATATCAAATTCTTCAACAAAACAACTTTAAATTATCTATTATATTTTTAATTACATATTTACGAGGTTTTTCTTATATTTCCATGAATTTTGATCAATTTTAGGCTTATCGATATTTTTTTCCAAAATATTCACTGATATATCTTCGATATATCCGTGATTACCAATATTTTCATCCTTGGTTATGTTCAACCTTTTTTTTGGTGCCTTGAGAAGTTTTGCCATTTGTACTGGATGTTGTGGGAAAGCAAACATTTGGCACATTCCTCATTTGCTTCGGGTGAGTTTAAAAATAATTCTTTACTTTCTATAATTCTTAATCGTTTTTTATCTATTGCCTTTAAAAAATTTTCATGTTCTTTACATTTAGATGAGGTTTTATATTAATTTATCCGACTTCTAACTTTTAAGGTTTAACTTTTGAGATAAGAGAAATGCTTAGGTTGAGCCAATCCAATTTCCCTGGAAAGTTTAATGTAGCTAAGGCACTTCATTAGCTAGATTCTAGTTGGTTCTGACTTTTTTTCAACCAACTATGTGACTTGGCAGTCATAGATCATATGTGACGATCAATAATCATGCTAGAACTTGTATATGTAGTTTTTTTTTTTTTTTTTTTTTTTTTGCAGCTTGTTAAACAAAATGTATCAATAATCTTGAAACAAGGTATTAAATGCAAGGAAATTGCTTACGTTAATTGATTGGTTATTAAAGTTTTGTTTCAATAAAGCTACACTACCTCATAATTTACAAGAGTGAACAAAGAGGGTAGAGAATTTTGATAGTCTCATAATTTCTACTAGTACTTTTAGCATTTAATTCTTTCTTTTGGGAATATTTTTTCATGTTATTGACATATAGAGTGATGATGCTTTTTATAGGTGAGAATTGTAATGGTTGGGAAGTATGTTGGTCTTACAAATTCATATAAAGGTTTGATGGCACTTTAATTTCATGTTTAGTATGAATTAAAGAAAAATGCATATCATATGTTGGCCCATTATTTAAAATAGTAATGGATCAATTGATTTACCAATTAAATTTTTTCCTAATTGATAAATGTGCTAATGAATATAATGTGCTAATAAATAGTTGATTTCCTCTGATTTTCAATTCCTACTTATTTGTGTAGAATATAAAAGATATTTTGAAGTTTTTATAGAAGTTTTTTTTTTTAATAGTTTTTTATACACTAGTTTAGTATCCTATTGTAATGTATTGTGTGTTTTCATTTAGCCTAGGTTATTTAGGAGACATCAATTTCATGTCATGTATATGGCAAGTGCATTATGATTGATCTAACTTACAAATTGAACTTTTATTTTCTATTATGAAAAATTGCTTTGGTTGCTTAGAGTATGATCTTTATAATACAAGCTACCTTGATCCATAGTTATTTAACAACTTGAGCTTTTAGGTCAAATTGGCAAATTAGCATGGTCACTTTTATCTTACTTAAGTACTTCACATACTTAAGTGTGCACCTAAGGTAGTTCTCAGATGATTTGGGCTTATTAAGAAGGCATATCACTAATGTTAGTGCACCGATATACTACAATACAATTTTAACATGGAAAATTAGAAACATAATTTGGAATTACCTATTTGACAATAGTGTTTAGACCAAGAAGTCTCGATTTCTCATATTGAAAGTGGGTTATTCTTATTTTGTGTTCTTAGTTGCCTTGTTGTTCTTTTGGGTGCTCAAGTTTTTCTCACAGATCTTCCTAATAGAGTGAGGCTAGTGAAAAAGAATGTTGAAACCAATATAAATAAAGAGACTTGTATGGTTTTATAATGGCACAAGAGCTTACATTGAGGTGATAATCCTAAACCAAAATTGACTGAATCTCTACCTAATTATGGTAATAACCCTCTCCTACTCTCATCCTTCATTTGTGAAAAACACTTCCAAATCTTTAGTGCTTCAATTTTAGATGGTGGTAGAGTAATTAGTGCAAATATCATATTCAATTCATGAAATAGGATTGTTCATTAGGTCTTGTTTGCTTTCCTTGGTGTGTGTGTACTAAAAAGTGAAACATTTCTTACATTAAAGAAGATAATTTTGAGATTTTTTTTGTTCTTTTGTGATTAAAGACTGAATTAACAAACGCTTTAATTTGTTATTAGAGGATTGAAAAAAGGAATATGAAATTTTCAATGTTCATTGGTTCATGATCCTAAAAAGAGCTTAATGGTGAATAAGGATAAATGTATTCGACTTTATTGTTCTTTACTTTTATTGTTGGAGTAATAGATTTGTCTTCACTATAAGTGGTTTAGTTTCAATTTGTGGTTGATCTTTTTTTTTTTTTGTGGTAGAGTTAGGATTTTTCACCTAGGAAAGTTCAATTTGTTGACTTCACTTTTGTTTTGCATGTTTTGGATTATTAGATCATCATGCATTTGATCATTTTTTGTTTTTTAAGTTTTATTTTGTTTCATTTGTTGGATTCCCAATTTACCTTTTCTATGATTATTTGGGTGTTTGGTTTAGGCCCTCGACCTGCTTTTGGTTATGACTTGTTTGAAAGTCAAGGTGTCAATGAGCTTGTGCCAAGTCCATATTTAGAACTAGGACCGATCCAAGTTGCAAATTTCAAGTGCCAAGGTTTACATATGGCAGCCATCTAAAGAATGTTTAATTGAGTTCCTTTTCTTCTCACTAGATTTGTTGATACAAAAGAGGAAAACATTTTCAATGAGTCTTGTTCATAGACCTACCAAATAATGTGCTAAATCCTGCATTACATCTATTGTTTTTTCCTCAAAACATAGCAAACGACTGTTGATTCATGTTTAAAATACTTCACATTCATAAAAAATTTTGTTCGAGTTGGAAATTTTTTTGTATTCTCTACATATCTTTTAAAAAACAATGCATTATTTCAATGCTAGGGTTGAATGTAGTTTATAACGAGTATGCAACGGATGATTTATTAGTTTTAATAATGTAACTATGTGAGACTCAAACAATAATTGTCTTGGTTAGAGAACTTTGAAATGGTAACAAGAAACAATTTGTTGTTCATTGTTATTTTCATTCAAATGCATAGATATTAATCATTTTTTCTATGGCAGATTACATCACTAAATACTTTTTTAAAAGTTGCAATGAAGGATTTCACGGTTGGGCGCGTGAACCAAACATAGTGGCACCTAGATTATAGTAGCCCTCATGTCATCGTATATATTTTGGTGAATAAGAAATGTCCAATAATATGAAAATGGTCTAATATGCTCTAGTTTTAGGCTAGATAAGAGTAAGGTTGATATGGAGCTGTGGAAGAAGATTATGTGATAAGTGTTGTCCCATCTCATGTTTATTAGGTGGGAAAATCTTAGTGTTGGTTATGTAATTGATTTCATGTTTATTTGTGAGACCATATGTGTTGGTTTGGTGGCCTTTTTGTTTATTTGATAATATGTAGTCATAGCCATTTTTTCTTTTTATAGTTGAATTTGTAACTCCAAAATTTATGATATTGAAGTTTAGTTGAAGAAAGGATCCAAAAATTTTCCTACCAAAATTCAGAGGTTCCCTTGGTTGTTTCGTTATGCTAAGATCCAAATATTGATATGGAAAATATATGTTATGGCCTACATGGAATGGTTTAGGAAACAAAATTTACCTTAAACCAACCCATTTTGCTTTACCCTGAAAACACATAGCCGGGTTGGGACAAGGCGAGGGCAAGATTTTAATAGTTGTTTGAAAATGAGAGTGGAAGCACATACCTTGCTCGACCTTAGGATTAGGATGTGATGGAAAATAATTATATATTTTGGGATGGGAATGGGATAGGGTTGCCTTGTTCCAAACCCATCTCGTTGTCATCCCTAAACAGGTGATTATGTGCTTGTGTTCCAAAGTGTTGAGATAGCATAGAGGGGGTAATGTGATGGTTGACAAGATACCCTCTATGAACAACCACTACAAGAAAATAAGCTTTTAGCAATAAAATAATTTGTCACTAAAAGTTTTAATTTCGTCTGTAAAAACATTCCCCAATGAAAAGTATTTTGTGTCATGTCCGTCACCCTAGACCTGTCGCTAAAAGTATCCCAACGATATTCGCCACTTCATCATCCAAAGTTTTTCCTGATAAAATGAAATTTCGTCATTGAAGGTTTTTCCCAACAAAATATTTTATCAGCAAAAGTAATATTTTCTATCCTTAAAAATACAAAATTTGTCCCAGAAGTTATCAATAATTAATAATGATGAAATTATTTTCATTGATAAATATTTTTTGTAACAAAATAATTTCATCTCCCTATGCTCATTATTACTCTCAACGAAAGTCTCATTTCATAACAAAAAATTTTCCTATATAAAATAAAAATTCATTACTGAAGGTTTTTCCTAACAAAATCTTTTGTTGGCAAAATTACATTTTTTTATCAGTGAACAAGACAAAATTTTACTCAAAAGTCTTTGCTAACAAATTTATTTTGTTACCAAATCTTTTTACTGACAAAATAATTTCATCCCTAGAACATATTGTTGATGAATTATAAATTTGTTGTAGATGATATGAAAATCTGTTGTGACAAAAAAATTTCACTGGGAAATATCTTTAGGGATTAAATTATTTCGTCAGAAAAGATATTTACAATTTTTATTTTTCATATTATAATTATACATTTTTTTGTTACTATTTGAACTTGATGATAACAATATAACGAAAATTTTCATTTAAAAACATGTTTTCAAAAATAAAAATATATACCACATAATTTCATTGATAATATAAAACAAACCATACTTAGTGATCATAACAACAAAATATATATATTATAACCACATAACAAAACTAAGTATTAGTCTAATAAAATTTTAGTTACAAAACAACTAGTCAACATGAGCAAAAAAAAACGAGCATCCATCAAATGTGTAACATAAAGGAGCCATCATAAGGACCCTTGGCTTGATCGTAGATGACACAAGATCTCTTCAAATTGTTGTTGATGTTGTTGATCTTGTTGCTGCAATAAGGCCTCCAAGTGGTCAATCCAATCTTGCTGGGTATCAAGCTGTTGTTGTTGAGCTTCCACAAGCACTTGAGTCTTAGAGTCTCATAAAGTCTATGTTGCAACTCTACCTCGCATTGAGAAGATGATTGTCTAGATCTGAAATCAGAAGTCGTTTTAGGGCCAAAACCAAGGCCCTTAACATATCCTAATCGTTGCCCCAAAACATTCTCACAAATTTCTGCCTCAGTCATGGCCATAACTCCCTTTACTACTAGTTGGCGTTGGAGCTCCAACATTTTCTCCTATAAAATGAAAAAAATAAAGATAAAAAATTAAAAATTAAAAATTAAACAAAAGAAAAATAAAAAAAGAACCAAATATGATAGTTTAATAAATTAAAATTTCTATCAAAATTTTGGCATGATCTCTTATATTTTTTTAGACATTTTTTTTTAGTTTTTGTCTGCTACATAATCAATTTACCATTGAAATATCAAATTAGTCAATGGCTAATTAAAGTTTAATGCAAGGAAACTTCTAAGTGCCTAACATTGTCATTACATCATAAATAGTATAAAGTTTCAAACAAGAATACAATATTTATATGCTAAAATTGTAACAATTTGGAAGGAGTCATAATCCTAAAATTCATTTTAAGCAAGAAAAGTAGCCATAACTATAGCAAGTTAGAAAATTTAAAATTCCTATAAAATTGTAGCTTAGTCTCTTTTATTTCTTAGTCATTCCCAAAATTTTATTAGTTAAACACTCAATGTAATAAAATTAAATTTTCAAATTGGTCAATACCAACACTAAATTTTAGTTTAAGTACCCAAGGAAATATATAAGCTTTTCATCACATAGAAAATAATATTAAAATTTAAATGAGAATCTAGTATACATACTAAAAGATAACACTTCAAAAGCACCAAGAATCCCAATTTAATCTTACACAAAGAAAGTTATAAAAACAAGTTATATATTATTTAAGTTTTTGTACAAACCCTTCTATCTTTTTAGTTATTTCCAAAATTTAACCTACAATGTTTTTAATTTAAGAATGCAGAAAACCTTATTTATTTCTTAATCTTTCATAAAATTATATATACTATACAATGTTTTTAGAATCGGACCAGTCATCGAACCAGAAAAGTTACCGATTCACGATTCACTGTTCACTGGTTGGACCGGCGGTCGAACCGGTGACGTCATTAATATATCTAAATTTATATATTATTAATTTTTTTTAAATTAATGAATAAAAATAATAAATTATATCTAAATTTTGACAGTATCTATCATGTTTGTTAATTTTTTTCACAAAATTTTTTATCTATAATTGTCAATCAACCTAATATTTTTAATAATTTCAATAAATTAAAATGTCAATAAGTAATAAATAAAACAAAAATAAAAAAATAAAATTTAAAATTTAAAAAAACTAAAATGGAAGGTTCCAATCGTGGGGGGATGGGGGGAGGAGAGAGAGAGAGAGAGAGGAGCTTTCCACGGGTGGGGGGAACTTCCAGTGGGAGAGCTCTTTGTCGTCGCGGGGGAATGGGGAGTTTTCCAGTCCGCCGTCGGGGGTAGGGTGACAGGATTTGGGCTGGGTGCTACTGAGGTTGGGAGGGCTTTTCAGCATGCAGCGGAGGAGGTGGGACGGGATTCCTAGCACCGGGGGTGCTGTCGACGGATGATGCTTCAGGCGACAGTGGAGGTACCGTTGCCGACCGGACAACGCTCCAGGTAATAATGGGGGTACTAGTCGCATGGGGAAGGGGGAAGGAAAATGAATTGTTGGGGCTGGAGGGAATCGATCGGTTCGTCCGATTCGCCGATCGAACCGTCGGTTCAAACGGTTCAATTCCAGTTCGATGGCTTCCTGATCCAATTGGCTGGACCGGGCCGGAATGACGATCGGTCGGCGGTCAGATCAGCTGGTCCGGTCGATTTTTAAAACCATGATACTATATAATCAATTTAATAACAAAGAAATTTAAAATTATCAACAACTAAGCTAAAATTTATTTCAAGGATAATACTTAGGAAGAGTCCAAACTTGACATCACACAATAAACATAAAAGTTGAAATAAGAATCTAACATATATACACATAATAATACTTTACAAGTATCAATAATCTCAAATTAACTTAATTTTAAGTAAAGAAAGTTATAATAACAAATGGTTAAGTTAAAAATTCTATAAAACTTTTGACATAATCTCTCCTATTTTAAGACATTTCCTAAATCTGACTTGTAATTAATTAATTTAACAACATTGCAATTTCAACATGTTAATATGAAAATTAAATTTTAGTGCATGGAAGCTACCAAGGAAATTTCTAAGCTTGATTTTAATCAAGGGAAATTGTAATAACATGTTATTAGGTTAATATTTCTATAGAAATTTTAGCATGGTATCCCTTATTTTAGAGACATTTTTCAAATTTGACCTGCTATTAATTAATTTAAGAAGATTGAAATTTCAAACAACCAATAACCAAATTAAAGTTTTAGTGTATGGAAGATGCTAAGGAAAGTTTTAAACTTCTCATCACATAGTAAACAAGTTGTCATGGTGATACTTCCATAATGTCTCATAATACTAAACTTGTTTTAACCATAAAAAGTTGTCACAACAAACTTTTTAAATTTCTAAGCTAAATTAAACTTATATAACAATCTTTAGCCTCTTGATTTATCCAACCATCCTTATTGTTCTAATGAACTAGTTTAAATAGTTCAATTTGGCCAGGCATCTCCCCATGCTTCGTCGACTATCAAATATTATTCATTCATATTGAGTAAGAATAAAAGTTTATAGAAATAATTTAAAATAATTAAATAAACTTAGTTTCATATTTTACCACTTGTAGACCATGTTAGAGAAATGAACGAGACCCTCCTCGATGATGGAAAATAATTTTTGATCTACTTACTGAATTAATTGCTGAACGACGCTGAAATAACAATCATTATTGAAAAATAAACGTAAATATAATTAGTAACATATTTAATAAGAAATATCTTTGAATGATTGTTCAGCATAAATTTTACCTTAAATTTTTCACTAGAAAATCGATCGCAAAGATAATCCCAATCCTATTGTTTGACACAAACTCATGAGGATTATGTTTAGCCTCTACCACAGTTGGGAACTTTTTAAAGTGTTTATGCAGGTCACATCTCTAGTTCCTAAAGTGGTCAGCTAGTTGTTTTTCTAAACTTTTCTTGACATGGTCTTGTGTTAAATCAAGGGCAAGCTTTTCCTTCAAATCCAAAAAAGGAAAATACAACTATGAGATAAATTAAGTTTGGAGACACCTAATATATATATATATATGTATATATATATGTATGTATGTATGTATGTATGTAAAATAAATTTTACCTTGATTTAATCAAGCATTGCATTGATCTCAAATCGAGGCATCTGCTTCCATTTTTCCATTCTCATAGATGCATGTTGCCTTACTGTTAACCCAATTTCATTTGACAATTTCTCACAGCATTTTCCAGTTTGCTTCCCATTTGATGGCTTAAGTGTGATAGGGAGAGGGTTACCCCCATTAGCTTCAATAAGTCAGTCCAAAATGACTCCTCTATTTTTGCCTCTTTACATTTCTTTTATTAGGTGCTGCTATGAAGTTATATCTCATTGTAATCGAGAAACTTAAAAAGAAAATGCAACATTTTCTGAAGCTTAACATGCAAATACACGAATAAAGCAACCAAAATTGCATAAAAATTAAAGGAAGTTGATAAAACACCTTACAAAATTTTAATAGCTAGAAGTTATGAGTGTAGGAAATTTCTTACAATTGCTAGTGCCCTCACTAGATGTGGGCACTGGAACATTAATGGAAGGAGGTGTTGTGGGTGCCACCATGGGTAAAGGAATTAGATGAGAAGTTGGCCTTTTTCGTCCAGGAGCCATTTGTAATCAATGAACAATATAAAAAAAATAAGTAAGAAATGAATAAAGAGTGTTATTAAATGGGAAAAAAAAAATTAAAGATATGTACCTAGTTTAAATTTTATTTTTTGACATATAATAAAATAAATAAAAGCTACCTTACAAAAGTTTTTAACCATTTTCGATTTCACTATCACTTGAAAGCCACTTCTCACCCTTATTAGCATATTCATCAAGTGTTTCATTTTCTTCTCCAATATCATCATTTATGAAGTCATCATCATAATCATTCATAGTCTCCAACCTGAAAATTATATCATTAATAACTTCTGGATCAATGTCTAAGCGATCAGGTCGTTGTAATCCAGATCCATCATCTTGCCTAACAAACCAATTAAGCTCATGAGACTCATTATCTTGGTAAGCTTCATCATCACTTCCCCCGCACACCTCGCTATCAACTTCTACACTAGTATTCTTTTCTGGTACATCCCACATGTGCCTGTGATTCACTTTCTCTACGACTTTCCAATTGAGACCATTTTTGTAGTCATCTAGGTAGAATACTTGTTGTGCTTGTGTAGCTAGTATAAAAGGATCATTGTCATACCATGTGGAACTAACTTGGATAGTGGTAAAATTGTGATCATGTTTTATTTTCTTCTTCTTTTGGTTTATGTCAAACCATGTACACTTAAAAAGAATAACCTTATATCCTAAAACATAGTTCAAAACAACCACATCCGATAAAACACCATAGAAATCAACCTCCTCACTATCATGCTCCCCAAAAACACATATCCCACTATTTTGGGTGATACGTCGATCATCACGATCTTTTGTATGGAAGCGAACTCCATTAACAATACACCCTGTGTATGTGTGGACTCGATTATTTGGTCCACATGCTAATGAGTATAGTTCATTAGTTGCTTCAAGTGATTGCTTAACATGGAAAGCTTTCATCTACAATATGAATATACATCATTATATATAGTTTATATTAAATCCTACAAAAATTATATTAATTCATTAGAACTGCGGTGTAGAAAGAAAATTGCACAAATGAAACTTACACGAGGTGCAAACCACTTAGGAAAGTCTTGTTCTTGGTGTTTCTCTAAATCATAAGGACTTTTTGTCTCCAATTCACGTGTATGTTCACTATACCATCAAAAGTACATTAAGTAATAGGCTACCAAAGCAACATTTTTAAAGTTAAGGCCAAAACTTACTCTAAGTATTGTCTCAACTCTTGGCAATTATTCATGATATACCAATGTGCTTTATCTATCTCTTCCTTTGAAAATTGGAGATGTTGTCGACTACCCATTGGTCAAGCTTGCTGTGAGAATATGGAAAGATATCCTTGTACTTGGCATAAATTAAAATTATTATAATGTGGTGAAGAAAAGGTAATTATATATTAATTCAAAATGAAAATTAAGAATTAAAACATGAAATAAAATCACAATGCCCAAAATAGGAATTGGGGTATGCATGAGGATGGATCCTCGTCACAAATTTAGAGCTACTCATACCTATCATAAGTTCAATGGTAGTCATGCTTTAGATTTGTATAAATAATCTTTACTCAGTAAAATAAAAATCATAAAGTGATATTTATTTATGGACCATGTTATATAATAAAAACATTGAAATTGAAATAGACTTATATAATAGGATGTAATTTTGCATATCTTTAATGATGATGATGATGACTATTATTATTATTATTATTATTATTATTATTATTATAAATAATATCAATAACATATTGCATATAAATATTAATTACATAAATAATACGAATTTATATATAGTATGATAGTATTTCATGACATATATATATATATATATATAACAAAATAGTTAAATTTGAATCAAATTATATTATAGTTTTCAAACTTATGTAATTAAAATTATTTTTTTCATTATTATATATATAAAGTAATAAAACATTATGCTAATATAAGTTCCTCAAATAATATATATTATATTATACCATAGTAATTTTAGTATTCTATAAACATTAATAACTTACTAATTAATACTTAAATAAATCATGTAGCTATTTATCAATGCTACTAATATTACAATCTAACAATATTTTTCAACGATGAAATCACTCAATTCATCAGGAAATAATACAATCATCGATGAAAAAAATATCCCCAAGAAATATGGATAAAAAGTTCTAACTTTTAGTAAGAAAGTTAATTTTGTTGGGAAAAATTATATTTACTGATGCATATTTTCGTGGGAAAATGGTCTATTTTTGTCACAAAAGTTTTAGTGCCAAAAAAAAAGCGCTAAATTTTCCCACCACAAATTTTGGTGACGAAAATTTCAATTTCATCACAAAAAGTTGTCAAGAAATTGGTGTTAGTGATAAAATTTATAATTTTGTAAGGAAAAATTACTTTTAGTGATGAATTTTTAATTTGTCCCTGAATTTTCATTGGGAAAAAAATGTTTTCTTGTAGTGAACTTGGTAGATTCCTTTACCAAGACATTAACAAGGAGAGTCTTTGTTGGTCACAAGGATAACATAGGTTTCAACAGTGACCCAATCCATAGGGATAGAGACAGTGTGTCACATTGGGTGATCTAAAGGACATGTGATCATGAAATTTTTTGGCCACAATAATTCCTTTTGTGGAATTTGACATATGCTTTTTGAAGATAGAGTATGTCATTTGATCATATAATAAGTGGAATCTATAACTCAAGGATTGAAGAGGCAATCTTGATAGGTGATAGCACTACCTTGTTATATTATAAACACTGGTTCATGGGAAGTTCGTATGCAGTGGATAGTAAGTCACGGACGAAAGCTTCATCTCATTGTTATTTACATAAGGTATTAGAGTGCAGTTGATTCTCTTTAATGGAATGTTGAGTCAATTTCAGAATAGGATTTTGAAGGAGCCAATACTCCTATGAGTCTCATGGTCCACGCTCTATGTTCTTATACCATGATGACACGATTTATGAGGATTGGATTGGATCTAAGTTCATGCTTATGCCTAAGGGTGTTTTGCTAATTTCACAAGGTTGCATAGGGAATAATGAACAAGGTCTCTTATTTGGCCTAATTGATTAATTAGATGGCCTTATGTGGTTAATTAATCAATTATGACTTGTTTTGGCCTAGATTAAGTGACCCAAGTCTTGATGGGTTTAAGTCACTTAAGCTTAATGGGCGACCCTATAACTACCACTTTATGGGTTAGGGTTTCCGAATGACTTTTCATGAGAGTTGTCTTCCACCTCCAAAGAAAGAGTCATAGCCCTCTTCCCAAAGCCCACATTTTAGATTGCTAAGATTGTGGTTCGAGAAATTGGGACGAAAATCTTGGGTGTATGTGATCTCCTTGAATGCAAGTTATAGTGCAAAGGGCTAGCACAGGCTGCATGCATGGGAATTGCACAAGATGCGCATGTGGGCAGCAGCTTAAGGAGAGAGACACTCTAGTTTTTCTTGGCATATTCTTCAATTGATGGATTTTGATCTGGGAACATCTAAATCATAGGTATGAGTTTCAAATCTCTAGATCTTTTTTCTATAATGGTTTTTTAAGTTATTATTTTTCATTGCATTAAATCTAAAGATCCCTAGGGATAGACAGGTGCACCCTATGAGATCTAAGGCATAAGAATGGAATGATCTGAGGTTCATAACAATGAGAGGCTCACAACCTATCTTTTTGAGAAAAAGTTTAAGAGAGAGGGAGTTGATAGAACCTTATTTATAAATATGTCCAAGGATGAGTTGTTAGTAACTCATATTTATATTGATCATGATATCATTTTTGAAGCTATTTCTAGTGACCTAGCCCTTAGTTTTGCCAAAGAGATGAAGACTGAATTTGAAATGAGCATGGTAGGTGAATAAGCCTTCTTTCTAGGATTGTAGAAGACAACTAAAAAATGAAATCTTTCTTTCTTAATCCAAGTATGTTAGGGACCTAGTTAAGAAATTCGGTCTAGAATCTACCAAACACTCTAAGACATTTATGAGCACTACCACTAAGCTTAGCAAGGATGCATCTGGAAAAAATGTTGAGCAAAAGCTTTATAAAAGTATCATAGGAGGCTTACTTTACCTCATAGTGAGTCATCCCAACATATCTTTTAGTGTTGGAGCTTGTGTTAGGTATGAAACAAACCCCAAAGAGTCATATTTAACTAGTATTAAAAGAATTATTTGTTATATAAATGGAATTCTTTATTATAATTTATGGTATCCCTCTGATTCTTCTTTTATGATTGTTGGATATTCTGATGCTGATTGGACCGGAAATGTTGAGGATAGAAAAATGACATTTGGTGTTTGTTTCTTTTTTAGTGATTGTCTTGTAGCTTGGCTTAATAAGAAACAAAACTCTATATCCTTGTCTACTTCTGAAGCTGAATGTATTGCTATTAGAAGTTATAGTACGCAACTCCTGTGGATGAAGTAAATGCTAAAGGACTATGGAATTAAGCAAAGGATCGTGAATATACACTATGACAACTTTAGTGCTACAAATATCTCAAAAAATCCTGATCTTCATTCCTATACTAAACACATTGAAATTCGTCATCACTTCATTAGGAATCTTGTTAAAGAAAATATCATTTCTCTAGAGTTTATCCCCACTGAACATAATTGGCAGATATTCTTACCAAACCCTTAGATTTCTTTAGATTTGAATTCCTTAGGAAATCCTTAGACAAAAGCCTAATTAATTGATCATCAATGTTATAGGCCTTAAAGGTTTTAAGTTTATCATCTATTTTATGTTTCCTTCGGCTTTCTTTCTTTTTTAGCTTAGGCATATGATTTTTGTTTGTTTACTTGATATATTAGCATGGTTCATAATATTTCAAGTTTGTGAACTAGAGAAAAATACTATATTTACAAAACTTGATGTGGATTGACTCATAGATATTTGTTAATCACTATTGACATATTTGATTCTTAATAATTAAATATCTTTGTATACTAGAATTTCAACCTTAGTTGCATTTGGAACTTGATGATCAAGAGGGAGACTTCTTCAGTTTAACTCATAAAGTAGACTTTGATTTCTTTGGAAGGATCAGTTGTCATGCTCAAATCTTATTATCCACATATCTTTTTTTACTATGATCATTATAATTGTTTCTCAAATTGAGTTAGTGCAAATTATTGAATCATTGACTAAGCATAAATCTTATATACCTTTTCCAAGATGCATGCTCTTAAATGTATTCTACTCACTTGCAACATTTGAAAACACCCCCAAAGTGGATATAAAGGCAACCATGAATGAAGAGAAAATAAAAAATCAA
Organism: Vitis rotundifolia; assembly: GCA_030254885.1. Taxonomy (NCBI): domain Eukaryota; kingdom Viridiplantae; phylum Streptophyta; class Magnoliopsida; order Vitales; family Vitaceae; genus Vitis; species Vitis rotundifolia. The sequence continues at coordinate 17,792,747 of CM058160.1, forward strand.
TTTTGATCATGGTGTACAATGCTTCCACTTTCAAAAGAAAAAAAAATGATATTAAATTAAGGAGTCAAGTTGTGTTGTATGTTGATCAACGAGGTTGTGTTAAACAAAAATCTAACAATCTTAGTTCAAATTGACTGAATGTGTTTATTAGGATAGAGTCCTTAAAAACATGACATGATGTAATAAATTTGGAATTCATTATTTATTTAATGATGTTCCAATTTCACTTTTATCTATCCTTATTCTATGCATTATACTTTATGAGCATTCTTGTCTACATCTTTTGCACTGTACGTGACTTAGGTGCATTAGGAGTTGCACAGAAGATCTAAGTTATGGGTTCCTTACAAATAAATAGCTTGTTCAAAGTCGGTTCATGGGCCTAGGCAACCTATTAGAGGTTGTAGTGCACCACCTCTTAATTGGATGGATGGCTGGTCTTAGCTATTGGGATGGGTTTCCCATGTTGAGTGCACTAGTGTGTATTATTGTCCATTGGACAAGACCTATGGTGAGTCATGACTTAATGCTAGCAAGTAGTCATAACTCCACCAAGTTGCTTTATTGTATTGTCGCTTAATCTTGAGAGAATATTGAGCTTGTGCTGAAGTTAGTAGTGACTTTGACTTACGAGTTAGATCGTAAGCTAATCATATATTTTCTATGAATTGGGTCATTATTGATGGAAGCAGGTAGCAATAGCTATTCTCAATAAATGCACTATGATATCTCTTGGGATTGAAACAATATTTTCCCTTAGGTGATTCTAAGAAGTTGTGTTCATGGAAACTATGACCATAGTAGTTCCTTAAGTGTAACTTGAGATAGTCTCTTTGAGAGCTAAGATATGTCAATTGAACACATAATAGAAGGATCTATAACTCAACGATGGTAGAGATAGTCTTGAAAGGTTGATAACTTTCACCTTGTTAGACTAAGGATACTGGTTCATGAGGAGACTGAACATAATGGATAGCAGGTTATGAACCTGAGCACTTGGTGTCTCATTATTATTTACATAGGATACTGGAGTTTAGTTGATTCTTTATAATGGGCTATTGAATCAACTTTAGAATTGGATTTTGAAGGAGCTAGTATTCCTATGGGTCCCAATGGTCCCCGTTCTGAGCTCCTATACCTTGTTGGCATGGGTTATAAGGATCAAATTGACTCTAAGTTCACTTTTGTGCATAAGGGTGTTTTGGTAATTACGCAAGGTTGCACAAGGGTAAATGAACAAGGTCTCTAGATTGGACTAATTGATTAATTAATAAGCCGTGTTGGGTTAATTAATCAATTAGGACCCATTTTGGGTTAGATAACGTGACCCAAGCCCTTAGTGGGCCCATGTCACTTAAGCCTAGTAGAAAACCCTACAAATACCCCCTTAGGAGTTGGGGCTCATATAGTTTTTTCTAAAGAGCCATCTTCCATCTCTAGAAAGAGAGAGAAAGAGTCGTAGCCTCCACCATCCCTTTTATTCCCATCGAAAGTGTGTCAAGATCAAGGTTCGAGTCATCAGGCAAAAGACTTTGAGTTTACAAGACTTTTGCGATTTCATTCTTCATCTTCACCACTTGGATTTGATTTAGAAACATCTAAATCTGAGGTATGGTTTTCATTAGCACTTTCTGAATCCCTTTAAAGTTTAAAAATGCAAAATTTTCGTTGTGCATAGGGTTTAGAAAAGGCCTAGGATAGTTATGCATATTCCTAATCTGATTTGGGCTTAGCAAACAAAGATATTCGAGTTTTTTGGGTCAATGTTCTTTAATTTGACCAAAGGCATGACTAGATCTCTTCTAAGTGATCAATTTCGAAGTAAATAACTAGAGAGTAAGTCATATGCCCTTGAAAATCAATACTTATGTTTCTATATTGGCTCTCTTATACATTGATGGTTATGTATTAGGTTTCAAAACTAAAATTATGATTAACTTGGACCTTTGAACTTGAAACCTCATTCTTGATGGATTGATGTATACGATCTAAAATAACTTACTTGATTTATTATTAATTAAACTAATATTAATAGTTTTTGAACTGATGATTTGCCTAAGTTGAGTGTTCATTATTTTTACTTGTTTCAAATTGATTACTCTTAAAATTCTAGTTTCCTTGGCTTGGTTGATGCTTCCTTTAGAATTGTCCTTAAGCTTCAAGAACTCAAGCGTTACTCCCAGCACTCAAACGCTCCATCTAGAGCTTCCAGTGCTCAAGTGCTATAAGTTGTATCAACTGTTGCTTCGAGCATTCATGATGCTCAAGTGCTAATCTACATCGAGCATTTCCAAATGGCTATATAAAGGCCATCAAGAGTGCCCATTTCATTTCCAATCTTTATGTTTCTCTTTAAGCACTTTAGGTTACTATATTTTACTCGTTTGAGGTTAATTTGCTTCTCATTTCTCATTTTTGTTCGTATAGAATTGTTTTGCACGTAGAGTTTAATGTTTCTAGTGGTTTCGTTTTTGTGTCAATCTTTTCTGTACTTTATGACCTTTCATATTCCACATAGTAGTTATGTCTAGTTGTAGACGTTAGAGGAAGGTGACCCCTCTTGGCTCACTTGAGCTTGTCTAAGGTGTTCCACTCTAGGGTCTTTTTGATTTGGATGCACTTCTAAATGAGTGCTTCCATTGCCAAGAAGCACGTGAGCGTTACTATCACTTTATGTGACCATTGAGTCGAGGGTGAGTGTGCCATTGACCTCTAATCTTTCTAGGACACCATCCTTCCTACTATTGTTCGAGATAGGGGTTGGGAAACCTTGTTGTCTCTCTAAGGGACTTACTATCACTATTTGGTTTGCATGTTCTATTCAAACATGCATTCGGTCATGGTTGTGGTCTCCTTTTAGGTGATCATGTACTGTCAGTCTTTCTTGGTTTCTTCTCACTCTATTCGACGCGTACTTGGCATGCCAAGATTAAAGGCTCATGTTCCTTTCTTCTTGAGCTACACATAAGACTTTTACATCCATCGACCCGACTGCCTGAGAGTCACAAGATTCCATGGTCCTTATCCATTAGAGGTTAGACTCTCAGGACCTCCAACTCCAAGAGATTAAGGGACATCTTGATTACATCATCTCTTGGATCCACTCTCAAGGCACTTCGAGCTCTACCCCTCTGTCGCCATCGGATGCGTAGTTGTTTATTTTCTTTATCTTTATGTATTTTTGTTGATTTGGATTGTTTTCATATTGCTTATTTGTGTATCAAGAATTGATTCTTTTGATATATATAAATATATATATATATATATGTGATGCTCGCAATTCTCCTTATTTCTTGTGTATTTTCTCGTGTTTATAATTCATTTATTTGGCCATTCTTGTGACAAAAATGGGGAGATCATTGAATATTTAATTTACTTTTAAAGAGAGAAGATATAAATAAGAAGAGATGGGGTGAGCATAGGTATGCACTATATTTTAAAAGAAACTCCTTAACATTTAGGGTACAATTAGGGGAGTTAATATTTTTAAATTCTTTAATTCAAATTCATGCATTCATTAAGGGATTTATTAAGGGAATTTGATTGAAATATTGAAGGAAATTAAACCTAAGACATTGGAGAAAACCAAATCAATTTATGAAAGAATAACTTAGAAAGTTTAGAGAGATACCTAACACAAATGTTTCCTATAAGATATTTATGTTTGAATTAACTATCTCTTTAGAACAATTCTGAGTCACAAAAGCTTCTTCCCATGTTTTTCACTTCCTATTTTCTGGTTGGAGATAGACCTTGAAACATCATTGTTGATCTATTGTGTCTTATCTAACTTTTATTATGTATGGTTAATTTGCATACATCTATATTCTTCTCGAGCTTTGCTTTGTACCTTGGTGTCATTATAGGTGTAACACCCCAAAATAAACTTTAGGGGCAAAACAGTAAATTAAAAATTAATTAATTAATTAAAAATTAAAAGAGTCCCTTTACAATTAAAAATCCTAGGTATAAATTAGATTCTCCTCTTATCTTCTTTATTCAGAAAACTCTATTAACCAAAAATCAGAGAATTGGAGAACGTAGGGTTAAGGTTTGGAGGTTTAGAGTTTGAAGTTCAGATTTTTCCAGGTAAGATTCTAACCCTAGATTAATATATTATATTCGTTAGTTAGTTTTGAACACGCTGGTTATTCTTTGAAAATTTTTAATTTAGATTAGGGTTAGTTTTTTTTTTTTTAATTCGTTTTAATGTCAAAATATTGAAATTTTAAGATTTTGATTTATCGTTGAAAATTGGGAAATATTAAGTTTTTAGATGAAGAGAAAAAAAAAAAGAATTCTTTGGAAGATTTCAATTTAGGTTAAGGTTAATTTATTTAAAACTTTTAGGTCAAAATATTGAAATTAGGATTATAGGTTGTTCTATTGATGAAAACAGAGAACATTGGGATTAATAAGAATAACGATAATAATAATAATAACAACAATAATAGTTTTTGTACAAGCTTTAATTTAATTTAAGTATATAAAGAAATAAATAGTTAGGGAGGAATATGAATTTTATAAAAATTTAGAAACTTATTAAATTAATTTATTATTGTTTAGGAAGTTAAAAAAAATATTATTTTCTCTAATAATGTTAACATAGGAAATTAATTAGAATTAGTAAGAACTATATAAAATATTGTTAGGAATGTCAAATTTATATCTCTAGATAAATAATCAATAATAAATGTGGTGTATGATATTATGTTAGGTGAAGAGTAAATTCGTCAAGCTAAGTACTTCAAGTTTTTGAAATCTTCTTCAAGGTAAGGGAAATTAATACAGATTTTTATAAAAGAAAATAATTTTCTTTTTATATTGTACTTTGAAATGTGTAAAAATATTATTTTTATATTTTCGCATGGATCAAATATGTGTTTTGTATGGAAAGTATTTTTTTTTTTTTTAGAATTTTCTTTGTTTATTTATGAAAAGTGAAAAATTGAGGAGATATGATATTTTGTTTTATAAGTTTGAATTAATGAAATAAAATGTTTGACTCTGGATTATATGACCCTAGTCAACGGGTTATAATTGTTAACATTTTTGGCCCTAATCAACAGTTTATAATAGTTGATATTTTATGGCCCTTAGTCAACGGGTTATAATAGTTGATATTTTATGGCCCCTAGTCAACGAGTTATAATAGTTGACCTTATGGTCCTAGTCAACGGGTTATAATTGTTGACATTTGACTTTGTTCACCTTAAGTAGAACAAATTTGAAACTAGCCACTCATTTGTGAAGTCCCACCTAATTGGGCACCATTTGTTATTTGATAACCAGAGCAAAGATATTTTTAATGCATTTGATTTGGTTTTGATGAGAAAATTGTTTTGAAATGGATATGAGAAAGTTTTATTGAAAAGTTTGAATGTATTAGTATTTTGAACTCAAAAGTTTTTATGAAAATAAGTATATGTTATATCTCCTATTTGCAAGCATGATTGAAAACATTTGATCTATGAAATTGTGTTGATGTTCCTTATTGAGCTTTAAGCTCATGCCTTTTCATTGATAATTTTTCAGGTACTCTCAGTTCGGGTGAGAAGTGATGGCTAAGCTAGGAAATTTTTTTGTGTTAGGATTTTAGGTTCAAACTTTATTTTGGACATTGTTTAGATGTTAAAATTTAATTCCCCATTTAAATTATTTGAATTTGGAGTTATTTGGACAATAACACTCTAGTTGATGTTTTAGTTTTTTTTTTAAGTTGATACTTGAACATTTTAGAATTTTGTCCTACTACTCTAAACAAGAATTTGGTAATTGGTAAATTTCCAGTTACAATATGAATCTTTGTGTCGTTTCCACTTTGAGCTTTTGGGCTTGAGGTGTGAAATGACCGTCATGCCCTTGGAATGGGTTTTGGGGCGTGACAATAGGAATTTGTTCTTGTTCATGATTTCATAAATGCATCAAGCAAAGTCTCCAACTATCCTGTTTTGTTACTTTGATCATAGCTTATCCCACACATTGCTTTAACATTGATATAGTTTTCTATATGTGTGCAAGTTACAAGGTTGAAAGAAAAATACTACAAAGTGATGCAAAGCATTCCCTTAGTGTATTTTTTATTTTTTTTAGCATTATTGTGTGTTATGTAAACTCCTTTATGATAGTTTGAGTGGGTTTATGTAATAATATTTTGTCACAAAATTATCAAAGGGGGAGATTGTTAGGACAGTAAGTCTTGTATAATTGTTGAAAAATTTGTTCCTTTTTAAGTTTGGTCATAAAAGTGCTTTTAGATAGTGACTGCTCTCCATTGAAGATTAAGGGTATACATTCGTCCAACTAGGAAGTCATAGGTACATATAAAAATGTTTGGCTTGTGGCAAATTAGGCTATGTTGAGGTATTAAGAGGATTGGTTTTTGTTTTGAACCTAAAATGGTTTTAAATTGGATTTTAAAATTGAGTAGAACAGCTCAAGCGCTTAGGACCACTCAAGAGGGCCATGCCGCTCAAGCACTCGAGTCTCTCAAGTGGTTCATGAGTTGGCTTGAGCGGTCATGCAAATTCTACTGAGGTTTTTCACTCAATTTCAATTGAGAAACCTTCCAAAACCAAGACTTTTCAAGTTTTTGCCTATAAATACCTCCCTAATAACCCTAGAGGGTTAGAAATTTAGGTAAGGAGATTGGAGAGATTATTAAGAGACCTTTCATTTCTAATAAAGGATCTCCTAGAGAGAGTCTAAAGTACCACATCATTTTCGATATCTTAATCAAGTATTAGATCTTTGAATCTTATGTTGAAGACCATCATCCCTTCAGATTGGCTAGAGGATCTATTAGGGAGCAACAGGAGGTTGTTGCATCACAAATGTCAAGTTATAGATATTAGAAAGTAAGTTTTTAGGGAAAAATGGTCAAGTAAATCTAGGTAACTTGATTTTAAATAGTGGATTTAGATTAGCGGTCTTAAATTTCATGATTTTTTTATCTTGATAGTTAGTGTGAGGGTTTTCCACGTAAAATCTAGTGCATCATTGTTCATATTTGTTTATGTTTGATATTCTGCTTGAATTGTTTGTGATCCCTAATATCTTATAGGTTATCCCTAAGTAATAAAAATCATATTTTTGTATACCTAAAGATTTTAGGTATAATCCATTGATTTTATTGAGTCTCCCTTATATCTCTTGGGATCAAAGAATTTGGTATATATAAATATTTATTTAAAAATTTTAAATCACTCATTCAATCCTAGTGTTCTCTACTAGACTTTGAGTAGTTTTTCACTAACCTCTCCTATTTTTTTAATTTAAAGAATAATTTATTTTTGATATAAATACCCTTCAATATTTCAATTATTTATATGTGTTATTTAAAAAAAACTTACTGACATTTTTATCTTACATGAATATATTTCTATGGTGAAAAAAGGAGTGGAAGAATTTCACCCCCTTTAATCAAATAACTCTTACATTTTTCCTTGAAAGATTCTTTTTAACACGTTTCTTATCTAGGTGAATTTTTGTAATTGCAGGCTTTGACAAGGAAGTGGGCCCCATTTCCCATGTTCTCCTCCATTCCAGGTCATTTCCACATTCCCTGTCTGATAGAAATGTAAGAAAAGCTTCAAAAAGAAGTGGAAGAGACTGTACGAAATTCTTTGGATTCCATTCTTTTTTTTTTTTTTTTTCTTTTTAATTTTTAAGAAAAATGGGTTAGTTCTGTGAAAGTGTATACTTATGCTTCAATGTTATATTAAATCCAAAATTGGAGGTTTCTGTTCAGGTTTGTAATTTTCGAATTGGTTGAAACTGTGGTCCATTTCTTGGAAGATGCAAGATTGGAATATTTTAGATGATGCCCAGAAATCTTTATTTTTGGCAATTTGGAATCCTAGAAAAGCTAAAAGCATTGAAGGAAATATTAAATGGAATAATTGTAGTTCTATATTTATTCATTTAGCATTGAATTCATGTCTAATTAATCGACAAAATTCAATGGTCCAATTGTTTTTCACTTAAAATATAATGGCCTAATTTCTGATTGTGGAAGTATTCAAAATTAGAAGCTGCAGGGTAATATTTAGTAGCCCATAATTCAAAGTCAATTGATGAATAAGCAAAATACCCTCTATTTACAAAGCCTATAGTTAGGAATTTGAGGTTTGATTTGAAGATTGCATCACGTATAGCCCTTGGATGAAGTTTTGGATTTTCCCTTGTACATTGTTTCCGGCACCCAAAACTAGAGACCCTGGGATTTGTTTCCATCCCAAAACTTCTGCTGCGAACAGAGCCTTGATTGTATTCTTTCAGGTCATTAGTACACGATGGTGCCTACATTGTTCCCAATGAAACTGCCGAAACTTGAAAATATTAAGTACTGAACACAGTCCGGTCAGTTGATGCAGTCCAGATAGTCTGAATCTGATAAAATGCAAGTTGTCTGAACACCCAGCTACAGGATTTTCTGGGTTTTTTTTCCTTGGGTATTCAGTCTTTAGGTGAAATGGTGGAGCTGAAAGCCAACTAGGCCAACTGAAACTGCGCTCAAACATTACGGCCAAGTTCAAAAATGCCATTAGCTGCTACGTTTGTAGTTTGTAGCTAGCCCTGTTGCTTCGAAACAGCAGAATACTGAAAATTCTTCTGATCCTAGAATGAAAAATGACCTCAATACTCTCTTTAGATCTCCTGTATGAATTCTTGAGTTGTTCAATGTTATAGCTTATTTGTTTGTGGAGACTGACTAGACATTGATGAGCAACAAGAACGTCCGAGTCAGACAAAATTTTGAGGGAGACAAGCATTGTAGAGGACACTGTGGAAATTCATTTTTTGGGTTACATAACCTTATCTGGATTTTACTTGTATTCACATAACGCTCTACAACAACAATTGGGACTAAAAAAAGGGAAAATAAAAGAGAACTATGGCGTATACTTGCACACAATAAAACCCAAAAAAATGGAAGATTCCCTTTGAATGAACACGTGATGGCAATAACATAAGAAGAATCGCCACCCTTAGTAAAAAGAAAAAGAGAGAACAATTGGGGAAAAAAAGAAGGGGAATTTAGATTTTAGATGACTCCTTTCTACTTTTTGAACTTGGCACGGTTTCTCGGTCAGGATACCGATGCCTTGGCCTGCTTGTGATGATTGACATAAGCTCGTTGGCTGTCCATGTGACTAACGATAGATTGCGAAGAGAGTTCACCAGCTCTTCATGATCCAAGGATGAGAGCATTGAAATGCATTCTGTGAAAAATTTGAACCCAAATAGATCAATAAAGATGACTATTTTTGGTGCAAGTTAATTTGAAATAAATCTTAAAGAAGAACAATTCTGATAAAATGTTTCCTATGCCAAGTTTATAATCTATAACATCTTCCTGGGAGTAATTCTTCTTTGAAGTTACTGATGATATGTAGTTGCATATTTTACCTGAATTCTTAGCAAGATTCAGCAATGAATATGAAGCAATCACTCTTTCCTCAACATCTCTGTTGTAACTCAACAACTCTATCAACTGTGGGACAAGGATTGAGCATGCCATCGACCGGAAACTTTCATCTTCCATTGAACACAAAAAGTTGCTCATCCATGAAACTGTGACCAAGCTTGCTCGGGCCAAACATGGAATGCCATTGGCTATGGAATCTGAGAGAGCAGACAAGAATCTCTTGTTGCCGCTTCTGAACAATGCAATGGCTGCTTTCTTCTGCCAGTTTTCTGTTGCTTCTTCCTCGTCATACTGATCATTGTTGCACAAAATTAGATGTGGGAGATTCAATTGAGAAATTTAGACCCACTCAGACTACCAAATGGAACTACAGTAATAGCCTAGCAGCGTACCTCAAGGCTTCCAGAATTCATAATTTCATTGACAAATATTTCGGTGTTGTGGAGTGAATCGTCTGAGATCTCTTCTAAACCAGCTTGCTGTAAGAGCCATTTTTCTGCTGATGCCTCTCCTGTGTAAGAGAATCGGCCTCCCAATATCATGAGAGCTTTTGATGACTGTTGTTGAACCTTTTCATTACATGTTTGACAGTCCAAAGCTGCTATAATTGTCTCGACTGCTTCTTCTCTATATACGCTGCTCTTTGAAGGATCTCCCTGCAAAATAACTGCTACTCCATGTGGGGGCTGCTCAAGAGTCTAAAACCAGACTGTTTTGAACTAATTCATGCCCAGGTTGGTTCCGAAGAGAGGAAAGAAATTTTGAAATCTCATGGCAACCATTTCTTCAAATTCTCAGAAATCAAGTGGGGCACAAGTGGGGGCTGCACAAGAGTCTAAAACCAGACTGTTTTGAACTAATGCATGCCCAGGTTGGTTCCGAAGAGAATTGAGGAAAAGGAAAGAAATTTTGAAATCTCATGGCAACCATTTCTTCAAATTCTCAGAAATCAAGTGGGGCACAAGTGAATGAACGACTAAAATTAGACTTACCAGAAGATCAAGCTGTAACAACAGAGCTGCAACTAATGGGCGTTCTTCAGGTGGAGCCCTCTGCAGATAGACTAACAAGATGTGCATTGTGTTCAAGTGAGCACCTCCATTCTGAAGACCATCTAAGAATTTCGTAATCTGAGTTCTTCTGTAAAGCGAAGCAAGCTTCTGACAATTACTTAAACTATTGTTGAAAGCAAAAGAAAGAAACACAGAGAAAAAATCGATACCTGTTGAGGCATAACAACTCAGTCAATAAAGTGAAAGCACAAGCACCGGAATTCTTTTGATTGCCTAGAACGAGGAGTTCAAGAATGGAAGCCTTGTTCAGATTGTTCGCCAAGTAATGTCGGCAGCTTCCATCAGCCTGAATGCAACAGGAAATGATGGAAGAAGCATTGTTCCTTCCGCAGGCATCTCCAGTCTCTATTCTTTTCACCAACAAGCTCAATCCTCCAATCGAAACAACTTGTCTGGCATTCTCCAAGTTTCGGTCTTCATTGAAGCCCATAAGAAGTTGGTCTAGGAAGTAATATGCTGCCACTTGAGGACTGCATCTAACTGTGAATAAGGTCTGCAGCTGGTCCCCAAACTCCAACACCCGAAGGACCAATGGAATCCACTCAATTGATATCAGCTGTTTGGCCTTTGGCTTCAATAGATAAAGCAAAACCGCAGCTTTTAGAAATAGACTACTGCTTCTCAGGAGTCTCATAAAGATCTCAAGTTGTGGATCTGAACTCAATATTATCTGCCTATTTACCTCCTTCCTCCATACAAATTCTGCTAAAATTGAGATCCCCAATTCTAGAATTTCATCGTCATTGGAAGCAAATAGAACTTCAAGAATTCCCTCTATCACAGGTGCCTTTGACAATGCAGATTCAGTGACAATATCGCCATGCGAGTCCAACCAAGCTTTTGTAATTACCCGAACTGCCATTTCACAGTCAGTTAGGCTGTCTGATGAGGAAATGGTGGTAATTGCTCTACCGAGATCACTTGCAGGAAGGTAGCCATTTTCTTCCCTTCTGATCGAATCATTCCTGACTATGAAATTGCCGTTCACCAAGCATTCTGTCAGCTCCCTTTGGCAGGTAAAGAACCGAAAAAAGTCTATTCTCTGTGTCTCAGACCACAATTCATCTTTTGTGAATCTGTAATGTTGGCTTGGCAATCTTCTCTGAGCTCCTAATCCATTCTGCCAAGGCAAAAGAACATATGAAATTTGGGAAATTCCTAAGTAACAGTTACCTTAAATAAATATTCACTATCCTGAGGAGACGGAGTTACTCACATGAACATAATGATGTCGGGCGTCGCAATCTTCATTTGTACAAACTTTTTCTCTTTCCTCCACACTCCATGTATCAATTTTAGCTCCAGTTCGCTCACCAAGTTCCATGGATTGCCGCTCAGAGGTGGGGCCGAAAACAGCTTGATACCTTTCAAGATAGAGCAATGATGAAACAAAGTACACAAACAACTACAGGATAATTTTTTAGAACATTATGGAAAGTGATTAAAATACTTTGAAACTTACAAGTTTTTGTTGGAGAGATTCGAAGAGAAAGAGTCCGATGATCGCCTCATTGAATTCCCATAACTAGGCCTTGATGGTAAGGGCACAGAGGGTATGGGAGGGGCTTTGACCCCAACTTTGAGCCAGTCCTTGTAGTAAAACGCAAACTGCCTAGTGCCCATGTCCATTTGATCGTTGTAGATCTTGCTCAAAGCTATAGCCCTCTTCTCTTTGTCGCCAAAATTTGGGTTTGACAGGAATTCAAGCTCATTAGCGTACCAAACCTTGAGATGGAGAAGATGGGGAAGGAAAAAATGCTCCCAAAGATCAGGAAGCAAGTCAGTCCGGGCTAGAAAAGGTGCATCACAGAATACTTGAAGCAAGTGCCTAGCTGAAATTCTATCATTTTTCTCAAGCTTATAGACTATGGACAAGTAGAGCTGAGCGCAGGCTGAGAGGTGGGAATTGGGAATCCCACAAGTTGAGCCGTTACGGGATGTTTCAGAATTAAGGGAGGCAACGATGCTCAAAAGCCTAATGGAGTTCCTCAGGGATTTCATCCTCAACTCCTTGTGTGTTCCAGGGGTCCCAAGTACCAGCTGCTCAATGCTCTCAATTCCCAACTCCATGTTTGCAAACACTCCATTATCCGAATCCTTTTTCCTTCTCTCCAAACAAGCGTAACACTTTTCCCTGACGCTTTCCCGGAAAGCTTCATCCTTGAGGTACCTCCCAATGTATCCACTGAGTATTGAAATCACAGCCCTGATGGCCACTTCATCAATGGCAGGCCCATCCCCCCTTGCACCCTCAGAACCACCCAAGGACTTAGAATTGGCCCTCTCTGAATCCGAACTAACTCTTTTGGAGGAAAGGAGGCTAGAGGCGTTTCGGGTGATGGCCTTGTCGGCCTTGTCGGCCTTGTGCTTGACGGAGTGGAAGTTTCTTCTGTCATGGCAGATGTAGATGGGGAGAGCAATGGAATCATCTCGAGCTAGTCTGGGGTCTCTGTTGGGCTTGGAGACGAGTGGAGGCTTTCGGGAGGCTTTGGGGAGGTTTTTCGTGCGCTTAAAGCCTTCTTCAACGAGAAGGTCGTGAAGAGACGCCATCATTTGTGAAGATGGTGTCGTTGGTGGGGAAGGTGGTGGTGGTGTGGTGGAGCTAGCAGAGGAGCGATTCTGAAAAGCTTCACTGACATTCTTTCAAAACCTAAAGATAACAAAACAATAGCACACACAAGAAGAAAAGGAGAAAACAATGAGATGAGGACAATATTGCTTTGCCTTTCTTTCCATCTTTGTTTGTTTTTTTTGTTAAATTATTATTTTTATTTCTTTTTTTTAATCATCTGCCTTTTCAAAATTTTCCTCTTAAAAACAAATGATAGGAATTAATAATTAGACAATATTAAGCAATTGAATTGAATCAAAGAGGAAGGGGGGAATGTTTTTTCCCATGTTAAGATGTTATTAGTGGGTGAGAAAAGGATAATAAAGAGAAAATTGCATAGGTTTTTGAGACTAGGGACGGATGTAAAAATATAATTTTTATATTATAATTAGAAATTCTTTAAATGAAAACTATCCAAACACAAGCTTCCCATGACTTTAAAGTCATAGATGATTAATGAAAAAATTTTAAAGTTCAAACAAAATATAAAATTGTTTATAGTAATAAATATTCATAATAAACGGGCTCTCGTGTAAACAAATGGTTATTTTAGTAAACAATAATTGAATAAAATTGGACAATATTTATATAAAATTAACAATTTAAATAAGAAAATAAATATTTAAAATTTTTTGTTGTCTAGATTAAGTAGGTATTTATTTTTTTATTAAATAAAAATAAAATAAAATATTTAAGTTTTTTTATTAAGCTAAAAATAATTTATTGGTATCAATTAATATAATTAAAATGAAGTTATAATCAATAAATTTAATTTAATTATATTAATTAATATTAATAATTTACTTTTATTTGAACGAAAAAAACAAAAATATTTTAATTTTTTCTTTCAACTAAAAACGTAAGCATCACCTTTTTTGTTTTATTTTTAAGGTCACTTTCCTCCAAAAATACGAAAATATTTTGGTAAACCCGTTGAATTGGACTGGGTCAGGGTGATATTAAAAAATATAAAGTTTTTAAGAAAAAAATGGTTGGAATATCAAACAGAAAAGGTCGCATGTAAGTCTGGGAACTCAGAACATGTGACGTGCTTAGAGATGAATGGGGAAGACTAATCAGCGCATAGACATTGCGAGATTCTTACTCCAAAAAATAATGTAAAAATAATAATAATAATCATATTCGGATGATATCAGCTATGTGCCACCGCAGCATAACCAACCAGGACCCGCTTAAACATTGTTAGGACTTTGGTTAATCGTGACATATAAATCTTGTTTTGACGTGGAGTACAGATTACGGTGATCGACTAGAATGTGAAATGGTGCAAATATCCAAGTCTTGTTTTGACGTGGAGTACATGTTACGGTGAATGACCAGAGTGTCAAATGGTGCAAAACGTTGTGGAAAATTGTGCAGCACAGGGAAGACCCGCTGTAATATTGTTAGGACTTTTGTTAATCGTCACATCTAAATCCTGTTCTGATGTGGACTATATTACGGTGATTGACTCGAGTGTCAAATGGTGCAAATATTGCAGAAATTTGCGCTACGGAAATTGACAGTTGGATGGTGTCCCTTCAACTCTTATCAAAAGTGGGAATGTGGAGTAATTTTTTAATCCAAAAAATATTAAAATAATCACTTTTATTTTATAGAACAAAAATACTGCATCGATCAACCATAACTTTTTTTATGGGTCATTGCAAACAATTTTTTTATTATTTTTCATATTTTTTTACCCTATTTTTCAACATATTATATGTCATTTTATTATAATAAGAAGTGAAATATCAAAATAGGGGAGGTAAAATCTTACCTGTTATATTTATAATTTTTTTATGAAGTAAGAAAAAAAAATAAAGTTACGTTTGACTCTTGAAAAATATTAAAAAAAGAAAAAAATATATATTAATATTTGATTTTATTATAAAAAAAATAGAAGAAAATTAAATTTAATTAAAATTAATTAAAAATTTATATATTTTAAAATTATTTAATTTTTATATAATTAAAGAAAATTAGTGAAATAAATTTAAAAAACAAATAAATTAATTTATTAAAAATTGAAAAAAACAATTGTAATAATTTTATATTTTTATTATTTTTTATTAGATGATTTATAAGTGTGTAATAATAATTTCTTTTATGCTCGTAAAAATTAGTCATATATTCTACTTTTTTAATGGGTAGTTAATCTTTCAAAATAAGATAAAATGTATTTGATATTGATTTTAAAAAACGTTTTTAATTATTTAAATATTAAAAAATTTTAAATGTTAAAAGTATTTTTTAAAATTATTATCAAATGAGTTTTTAATTTTTTTAATTTAAAAAATTAAAAAAATGCCAATTTTTTCAAAAAATTTCTGGGGAAAACAGTCATGAAATATGGTTAGAGTTTAAAATTGGGAAATGAAAATAAGAAATGTTTGAGAAATGGGCGTTGATCGAATATCGAAGGATTGAAGAAGAGCATGTGCAAAAGATTTGAATTTGTGGGCTCACGCAGTGGATGGTGGCTCCGTGCCAAACAAAAGGTTGAGGTATAAAACGAACGAGAGAGAACGACAACGAATAGAAGAGGGCCATTGGGTCCGTATAGTTATATTCAAGTAGGCCTTAACGTTTTCTGACCTTGTTCCTTGTCTCGTTCATTCTCCTCCTCTCATTTTTCGATGCCCTCTCTTCTCGTCTTCTTCTTCTTTGCCGCTGCCAATGACTTTAGTTGTTGTCTAACTTTTTACCTAATTTGAACTTATGCTTCAATATTTTCTCCTCACACTTACCCCAAAAAGTAATGAGAAATGTTTACAACATAACTTAACTAACATCCAAATTATTATATTTTAAGAATATATTTTATAGTGATTTTAAAAACTATTTTTAAATTAAAAAATAATTTTTTAAAAAAAAATTAGGTGTTTGATAAAAATTATAAATATATTTTTAAAATTTTTGTAAAATATTTAATAATTTAAAAATATTTTTAAAATATAAAAATTTTTAAATATTAAAAATATTAAAAACGTTTTTTAAAGTCATTAAAAAAAACTCTCAATATTCTTCTTGAGAAAAAATCAAATCATAATTGGAATGACAACATCCAAAGGAGGAAATGAGAGGGGCATAAGGTGTTTTGATTTCTCATCTTTCCTTCTTTTATTTTCTATTTTGTATATTTTTTTTTTTTTTTGTCTTCAATTGAAATTAATCGATTTCATTTCATGCATATCTCTCAAGGAATCTTGGAAACCCGTGAGCTGTTGACTGCGACAAACGTAGGTGCATATATGCGTTGGAAATTGGGTCACCTTGGATTGGAAGAGGAATAAGGATTCCACCCAAGACTTTTTCTGTCCCTTTCTTTTTATCATTGTAATGATGCAATTATTATTAAAAATTAAATCCATGTTGTAACAATAAATGAAGGGATTTTGAAAAATAAATATAATATTTTAAAATATGACAATTGAAAATTTATTTCTAATTTCCTGTAATTTATAAAAAAAAATTAAATAAAATGTGATCTTCCGACGAAATAACAACAATTTAAATATTAAATTTTGAAAAAAAAAAAATTTAATTTGAAATTTATGTTGAAATTGGTTTCTAAGGACAATTTGTAAATATAACTTTTTCAATCGTCACAAATCTCAAATTATCTCTCCAACTACCATATTTTGCAAATAGTAATTTCAGAGTGAAGAGAGTGATAAAAGTAGGAAAAAAATCCATAAATGTAGATGTCATCGTGTTTTCTCATCTACTCGTGTTAAAGATGAGGTAATGGGCAAATTCCTTTTGTAAGCTTATGAAGCACATTCTTTCTTCCATATAGGGCTGAGCTAGGAAAGTTGTTGAGAGGACATTATATGAAGCTTATTTCATAAGGGGTAGAATAACATTAAACTTCTCATATAGTCCGGTGATAAGGTAGCTAATTATCAAAAAACTTAAAGATTATAGATTCAATTCTCATTACTTACTATATTTTTAGCAAAGTTTATGGGGGGAAACACACTTCATGCACTTCTTGGCTTTGCCACTACATCCATATATTGAAACCATTAGAGAAGAAAAAGTTGACTCCAATTCTTTCTATCGTCCTTTTTAAAACGTATTATCAACACAAGTTGCTTAAACTTTGAATGTCTCAAATTCTTTCAATTCTCCTTTCCACGTTTTCTTTTATCTTATTTCCCATTTATTCTTTATTTTATAAGACATTTTCAACGCGTGATGTTTGGGAGTTAATTCTCTGAATCTTAATTCTAGATTGTTAATATAAAGTAGATTTTATATATTTTATTAATGTTTATTTTCCTATTAGCTCAAGTTGTTTTGAAGGTAATCATCTTAATCTCAATTGTAAATTATTAATATAGAGTAGACTTTGTATTTTTTTATTAATGTTTATTTTCTTCATCTAAATTACATTATATAAAAAATAAAAAATTAAAAATAAAAAAAATTATTAATAGATTATTTTACTTTATCTTAGTGAAAAGTTATGCACAAATGGTATTTGATATCATTACAAGCAGAAGTTATGGTGACAACTATTTTAAATTTTCTTATAACAATATATATATATATAGAAATAATTTTATAATTTATTATAGCCAGAGGTTATAGTAATATTATTAACCTACAAATTACACAAGTTTTATTTTATATTGAAGCATACATTTATAATGATAAATACTATTTATGAAATTTTGTTTGTCACACCTAATTAGTAATATAAATTTAAATATTTTTTGGTAATATATTTTTGAATTTTTGTAATTGATTCTAATAATATTATTTTATTTCATGAGAAAAGTTTCTAATAATGTTGAATTTCACAAAACTTGAATGTGTTATTTGAAATTTCAAGAAAAAAAAAAAAAAAAAAAAAAACTATCTATCTTAGATCTTTGATGTTGAAATATATCTTGAATATGTGAGATCATAATTGGTTTTTCATTACTTTTCATTTTTTTTTGGAGATGTCTTAAAGACTATGTAATACTTTTTTTTTTTTTTTTTTTAAGAAGTATATCAGTTTATAAGATATCCAAGAGAATTTAAGGGCTCATTACCTTTATAGTCAAGATCATTAGAAGATGCTTGATATTACAAGTATCAGATTTCTAATAAAGATTATATGATAAGGAATAAGGTAAAGAGTAATATAGATTGGAGGATACACTAGAAGATAATCTTACATTGCTCAGGATACTATGAATCTAGAGGTATAAAGACATATCATTCATATGACTTCTAATATGGCAATACCTCATCATAGTGGGAGGTTTATATCCCACAGATTATGATAAAGAAGTGAGTAGTGTTTATGCTCACTTATGGCAAGGAGTTATGAAGGGATAGTTAAAATCAATTCATGGATTTGAGAAATTTAGTAGAGACTGTAGCACACCACCTCCTAATTGAAGGGATGACTTGTCTTGGTCATGGGGATAGATTTCCCATGGTGAGTGCATTAGTGTACTTGATGTACATTGGACAAGACCAATGGTCAATCATGATGCAAGGATATTAATTGTCATAATTCACCAAGCTACTATACTGTATTAACTCTCAACCTTAAGAGGATATTGAGTTTATGTTGAAATCAATAAGAGACTTTGACCTATGAGTGAGACCTTAAAGTGATTATATATATATATATATGGATTGGGTAACTATTGATGAAAGCAAGTGACAACAGGTATTCTCAATAGAGGCATCATGATATCTCATGGGATTAAAACAGTATGTCCCCTTAGGTGATCCAAATGACATGTGATTAAGAAATTTGTAACCATAGTAATTCCTTTGGTGGAATTTGACATATGCTCCTTGGAGGTGGAGTATGTCAATTGATCACATAATAAGTGAGATTTGTAACTCAAGGATTGAAGAGATAATCTTAAGTAATAACACTACCTTGTTAGATTGTGGACACTAGTTCATGAGAAGTTTGCATGTAATAGACAATAGGTCATAGACCCAAGCTTTGTCTCAATTTTATTTACATAGGATATTCGAGTGCAGTTAATTCTCTCTAATGGGATGTTGAAATAACTTTAGAATTGGATTATGAGGGAATCAATACTCTTATGGATCCTAGTGGCCCCCTCTCTAAGCCCATATACAATGATGATATGGTTTATGAGGGTTATATAAAGGTGTTTTGGTGATTACACAAGGTTGCATAAGAGACTGTGAATAAGGTCTTTAGATTGGGTTAATTGATTAATTATATGGTCTTGTGTGGTTAATTAATCAATTATGACCCATTTTGGGTTAAATTAAGTGACCCACACTAATATGAGCTCAAGTCACTTAAGCTTAGTAAGGAAACCCTATAAATACCCTTTAGGGGTTTGGGTTAGGGTTTCCATGGATTTAGATAGTCATTTTCCACCTTTAGAGAAAGAAAGAGAGAGACTAAGTTTCCATCCTTCCAAAGCCTACACTTTGGAGTGCCAAGATCATGGTTTGAGTCATCAGACGCAAGATCTTAGGTGAACGAGACCTCTAAACTATTGAGGCTTCATCCTTATCGAATGGATTATCATCTGGGAACATCCAAATCATATGTATGAGTACTATAGCTCTAGATTTATAGTTAATAATGATTTTTATTGTCATTTTATTTTGCTATAATGGTTTTAAAGATGCCCTAGGGATAGAAACATGCACCCTACGAGATCCAAAGCTTTGAACGGAGTCATTTTGGGTTCCCAATAACACACTAGTGTACTTACCATAGTAAACTCATCCTGTTAGCCAAGACTAGTCATTCCAACAAGTAGGAGGTAATGAATGCACTATAACCTTTAATGAATTACCTAAATTCATGAACCAATTGTAAACAAGTCATCTATTCATAAGGAACCTATGACTTGAATCTTCTATACAACTCTTAATGCACCCAAATCATGTACAATGTAAGAGATGCTAGGTGAGAATGCTCATAAAGTACAATGCATGGAATAAGGATAGGTAAAAGTAAAACTTGAATATCATTAAATAAATAATGAATTTTAAATCTATTACATTATGTCATGCTTTTAAGGGATATATCGTAACAACATAGGAGCTTGTGATTAATCTCTTTAAATTAGGCTGATTGACTAATTTAAGCACAATTGGGCTAATTACAATTAAGCTAAACTAAGTGATCCATGTCCACTAGAAGCCTACAAATACCCCACCCCCCCCCCCCCCCCCCCCCCCCCCCCCTCTTTAAAGGTTAGGGCTTCAATCTTACTTCCTATTCATTTTGAGAAAGAGAACTTATGAAACCAAGGTTTGGTTAATCTCGGTTTTTTATGATAACAAAATAAGGTTTGGAACTAATAATTATATTTCAAGTGTGATTAGGCAAGAAGATTTCCAAAGTGGCAATCACAAAGACAAAATCAAGTCAAAGAGAAATCAAGAAGAAGAGAAAGACCTTAAAGAGAAGTGTTTTTCAAGATTTAAGCTTCATAAGATCTCTTTGTAAGGTTGTTGGTGTACTAAATTTTTCATGCATTACATTCTTTACTTATCCAAAATCATCCAAGAGTTATTTTATTTTAAATCTTTTAAAATTAGATGATTTCATGTTTTCAACTAAAACCTTGTGTCAAATGCTTTCCAAACTTGTTTAAAAGGTTTTAAATTTAAAAAAAAATGGCTGTTAAGCCAAAAAATGGCTCAACCGGTTGAATTGGATGAGGAATCAGTTGACCTATTTAGCTCAACTAGTTGAGGGTTGCAAAAACCTTCTCTTTTTTTTTTTTAGAACGCTTGTTCAACTAGTTGAAGACCAGTCGAGGGGCAATTAAGGGGTGGTCGAGGTCTGACGGTCACCTATCATGCATTAAATGCTAACAATTAGTCAACCGATCAAATTGGAGTTTAATCGAACGAACCCCCAAAGACTAGTTTGACATTTTTCCTTTATAAAAAGGCTTTAATCTTCATTGTTTCCAGAGGTAACCTTCCTAAACATTTCTTGAATATATTTGAGCCTTGGGTGAATGTTTTTTAGTGCACCATTATTCTAAAATTTACATATCATTAGTGCACCTTTTAATCCTAGTTTTTCTTGTACATTTGAGATTAAAGTTTTTTACTAGGATTTTGTGAAATTATTTCTTATCTTCATTTGTAAATATTTGAGACGAAGAATCTAAGTATGAGGTATCACTTAGGGATTCTCAAGTGTGGGGTATCACTTGAAGGATTATTCAAGAGTGAGGTATCTCTTAAAGCTTGTAAAGGGTGCTTGGAGCCAAAAGTCCAAGATGGTGAATTGGAACCATAATCCAATTGTATTGCTTGAAGGTTTGGTTTAGAAGTCTTGAATTAATGGAACCTTAAGCTTGGGATTGAAGCTAGAGGAGAGTGGACATATGCTAGGTTGCGCATAACCACTATAAAAATCTTGTATTTGCATTCTCTCTTCCCTACTATTTTACTTTATATGCAATTGTATTTATATTATTTTATTATATATTTGCATATAATTTTCTCTTGCATTCATATAATTTAAATTTGTAAAAAGAGACCATCACCTTATTTTCCCCATTTTAGGGTGATTACCTTAAGTTAAATTAGTCAAAATTTTCTAACAAAATCCTAGTCACCAATCATCCTAGAGGCTTCCACCCTTCTATTACTGAGATTCAAGGAGAGAGTCATTGTGATAAAAGATCAATGGGTTCATGAGATCTATTGCAACTACTACACCTTCGACAAGTTTTTTTCATCGACTAGATTAGATCTGGAAACATTTGAATCTTGGTAAGCACTAAACTTTAGATCCTAGAATTTTTTTTATATTTACTACTTTAGGTGCTAGAATCTAGAAGCCCTAGGAAGAATTGCATGCACCTAATTGGTCCTCTGATATGGAATGGAGTAATCCAAGTATTAACCACAGTTTTTAGATCCACATCACCATCTTCACTTATTGGAATCAATTTGGAAACATTTAGTCACATGTATTGTTTTTTTAGCACCTAGATCTAATATTTTTATTAAAAATTGTTTCCTTACTTAGGTTTAGTATCCCTATGATGTTAGTAGTATGCACCCCATGATCCAAGGCTTGGAATGGATTAATCTAGATATTCCAATAAATTTCATTAGCTTTTAAAACAAAAGGAACACATAGAAAAAGTTAAAAAAAAAAAAAACAAAAAAAATAAAAACAAAACAAAATCATAAAAGGAAAATAAGTTGAATATGATATCTTTCTTTCTCTCTCTACAACCCAATATTAATACCAAAGATCTTAAAATATAAATTTTCTTTGAATTATACATGTTTCTTTAATTTCCTTTAACTTCTCTAAATTTTTTCATTAAGTAAATAAATTCCAAATCAAACTATAGATGATACATAAAATTTATTAATTTTTAAAAATAATTTGAAACATAAAAACCAACTTAACTAGTATTAGAAAATCATGAAAACTCAATCACATTAGAAAGTCAAAGACCAAAATTCATTTTGAATGACTTAACTAGTTTCTTTTTTGGTATTTAATAGTATATTTGTAAATTTTTTCACTAGGCAAATAAACATCAAATCAAGAAAGATTTAACTAGTTAGATTCATTAATGAATTTAGTAATTTTTAGAAATAACTTGAAACTCAAATAGTGATCCAATTAATACCAACAATTTATAGAAAAAAAAAATTGATTTAGAATGACTATTATTTCTCTTGAACATATTTTTTTCAAAATTTTCTCTAAATAAACAAATTCCAAACTAAGTGACACTTGTATTGAATCTATTAATAACCCAATAATAACTTTAATTTAAAGATGGACTTTTTCCAACAATGACTATTATTTCTTTTCTACACATAATTATGTTTTTATAAATTTTTTAGAAATTCCACATGGTATGATTAAAAATATATCCCATATTTTTAATGTAGTTGTAATTACAAGTCTATTTTCATTTTTAATAACACTTGGATTAAATTTAATTAATATTATATAAATTGAATTTACAATATTTTTACAAAATCAAAATATAAAAATTATTTTTTTAAAAAAAACTTATCCAAACAATTTTTATTTTTTCTTTTTTTGAAAAATGTTTTTAAAAATAATTTATTAAATACCCTTATTTTTATAAAATAATAAATAAAAAAACTATTTTTTTAAATGAAAAACAATTTTTAAAAACAAATATTTTCAACACATAGAAGGTAATGGATACTTTCCCAAAGCTACTATTATTTCTCTTATTTTTGTAGGTCTTGAATGTTAGTGGGACTAAAATAAGAGATTGGCCTAATGCAATTACTGTTAAATTATTATTTGCCCAAAAATGTACAAATAATGCTCAATAAAAAGACTCTAAAGAACTATTGTTAAATTACAAGTTATATAAAAATCCATTTGGGAGTGATTTTGAGAGGAGCATAAGTGCTTCCTAAGTATTTGAAAACACTTTCTTAAAGAAATTAGTTTTAAAAATTGAGAAAGTTATGTAAAATGATTTTATGGACAGATTACATGGTAGATGATGCTTTCAAAAATCACTTATTTGTTATATAACATGGTATAAAAAACATTACAAAAGTTTGTTTGTATATATAGTAACTCTCCTTAAAATTGTTTCTAATGAAAAAACTAAGTTTTTAATAATAATTGAAAAAAAAAAAAAAAAAAAAAAACTAATAACAAGAGAACTATAAACTAAAAGCATTTTAACTGACATCACTTTTGAAGTACTTCCTAAGTATCTATAAGGTCATGTATCATGCGACATTCTTACCATATTATCTCATATGAATATAATACATATCCTAGCTTTGGAAAAATTATTAATAATTACTAATAATTAAAATATTTAACATGTTTGTAAATAAATAGATATTATATTATATCATCAAATACTATATATTAAACTATAAGGTAGATAATATATTAAGTATATGAATAAGGATGAAAATATCAATTTTGACACATATATCCTTAACTTGATTTTATGGATATATTAAGATATATCAGGAAATATTAGTAGATAGTTTGACACAAAATATTAGTGAAACAAAAATTGATCAAAACTCATTAAAATGTTGAGAAATTTAAAAAAATGATATAAGAAGTAATAATAAATATTTTGAAATTATTATGTTAAAGAAATTAATATATCTATAATATACTTTGTCATATTCAATAATAATATCATATGTGTTGATAAAAAATATAAATTTTGTAAGTATATATTTATTATTAAGTTACATTAAATATTATTGGACAATAATATTGTGACATTTTATTATAGTATGTCTAACTTTAAAATATAATTATTATAAAATTATAATCCATTTAATTAAATTATATTAAATGGTATAAAATAAATGATAACATATGTACAAATTTTATTAATATTTATGTTTTTTATATTTAATTAACATATATACTATAAAAAAAATATTAAGAAAATTATCATGACAATTTTTATATTTTTTGTGATGAATTAAATGAAATGTAAAAATAAAATAATTAGAATTAATATTTTTATTAAAATATTCTTTTAATATTTTGTTTTTATGACATGTTTTGGTATATATATCTAAAATTGATTACGTTTAGAGATTTTCTTAAATTCTTTTATTGTTTAGCAAAAGATTTCACATTTTTCGTCATAATTTCTAATATCACAAAGTGATTCATACGAGAGAGAAATTACTTAAAAGAAATGAAGCAGAGTGATGGAGAAAAGAAATCTAGTATACCTGTGTTTTATATGTCTCTTCCCGTAATCTAATCCTATTTGGTAAATGTTATACGTCGATAGAGAGAGAGTATACACAAAGCATAAATGAAGCCTCCTGAATTCTGCAACAAACAGTCTTCTGAGACCATCTAATCCAACGCGTCATCCCAAATCAGTGACACACAAAATGGGAGTTTTGAAAATGCAGATTCAAACTGTGGGTATGGCAACCCCGTTCAGCCGTGCACGGCTTCATGCCTTTAGGCAAGGCACCAAAAGAATGTTCAATTGCCTACTCATGTTCTCCTCCACTTTTTAGTTCCCAAGTCTGCAGTCTTTCTCCCGGCGATGCCATATATTATTCCAGACACAAACAACTCCATATGCAACATTCTCAGGTGCCAAAGCCCCACATCTCTCTCCTTTTCTTCTTCATGGCTATCGTCCTGGAAATCAATTTGGGTTCCTCGGAATTCATTTTCTTCGTTATCCACCATTTCGCGGTTGTGGTAGCAGCAGCCTTAGTCATTATTTATCTTGTGCACAAAAGAAAAGCTTCCATCTACTTACTGGACTTCACTTGTTATCGGCCACCGGCTTCTTGTCGCTTACCTATCTCCACGCACCGCGAACTTGTGTCTCTTGACACCCGATTTGACCCTGACAGCATTGCTTTCCAGATCAAGATCCTGGAGAGATCGGAATTCAGCAGCGAAACATGTGTTCCTCCATCTTTCTGTGAACATCCCATTAGAAAGTCACTCTCATTCGCCCTAGAAGAGGCCTCATTGGTGATCTTCTCAGTTATTACCGACCTGTTCAAGAAAACCAACATTAACCCGAAATCCATAGACATTTTGGTATTGAATAGCAGTATGTTTTCTCCTACGCCCTCTCTCAGTGCAATGGTGATAAACAAGTTCAGAATGAGAAGCAACATCAGGAGTTTTAATCTTTCTGGCATGGGGTGCAGTGCAGGAATTGTGTCGGTTGGTTTAGCTGGAGACTTGTTGAGAGTTCATCGCAATTCCTTGGCACTAATTGTGAGCACGGAGGTCCTAAATCTGAATTGGTACACTGGAAAGAACCGATCCATGTTGCTGACAAACTGTCTCTTCCGGATGGGAGGTGCAGCCATACTAATGTCCAGCCAAACCCAAGATATGAACAAGGCAAAGTACGTGCTACAACACCTCGTCCGAACAAACAGGGCAGGTGATGATCAGTCCTATGCTTGTGTCTTTCAGGACATGGACCTGGAAAACAACGTTGGAGTATCAATATCAAAGGGCATAATAAATGTGGCTGGAGATGCTCTCAAGGCCAATATGGCCTCCACTGGACCACTGGTGCTGCCATTTTCTGAGCAATTCTTGTATGGTTTGTCCATCATTTGCCGGAGGATATGGAGGAGAAGCATCTACGTTCCAAACTTCAGGCGGGCTTTTAAACATTTTTGCATACATGCAGGCGGAAGAGCTGTGATCGAGGCAATGGAGAAAAGCCTGAGATTGAAGAAAGAGGATGTTGAGGCCTCTAGCATGACTCTGTACAGGTTTGGAAACACGTCATCTTCTTCCATCTGGTACGAGCTTTCTTACCTGGAAGCCAGAGGGAGGATGAAAAAGGGGGACAGTGTTTGGCAGATTGCATTTGGAAGTGGCTTCAAGTGCAATAGCGCTATTTGGAAATGCATTCACGAGGTAGGGGTTGAGACGAACGTATGGAGCGACAGAATACACTCATATCCCATAAATGTGCTCGATATTCTCAAAGATTGATTGATATAATTAATGCCATTCAATTGTCTAATGTAGTCAACTCTCCAAATGAATCCCGAGGTAAACCCCAGTACAAATTTCAATAGCGTGTTTTGCTGTCTATTGGTCATTTTAGTGAGAAACAGCGGCAAATATCTTTCTTTAATTTACTTACAAGTAATGGAAAAATCAAATAATGAAGATAACACAGCACGGACCCTAATGAAGAAGCAAAGCAAGGCTGCAGATGAGGGTTATCAAACAGCTGACACTAAGACAATGTCTTTACCCAACATCAACCACTGATATAAATGTACGTTCAGTCGGAAACATACTGAAGCAAAAAAAAAAAAGAATCAGTCCGGGGTACTTTCCTATCACAAAGCAAACAAATATCACAACCACAAGCATCCAGAACATGTTTTCTTCTCCACCTTAAAAAAATTGTTCCTAACAGTTGTCTGCCCTCCCACATTTTCCTTAATCCTCTTCTGCCGTATTACTCATCTTTTCAGCCGCTTCTGTTTTACCCGTTGATTCAGTTCTCACTCAAATGGGGCTGGGTGGGACATCGAGAGTGGTTCCAGCTTGAATTTGGCCCCATCCAATCAGACGCCAATGCTTCTCAACTCTCCGACTAAGTGCAATCTTCTCCCCTCTGCTGGTGCACACAGGAGATGTGAGTTGCAACTTTGCCAAATCATTCCTAACAGCAAGGACTCGAGCACCCGTAGACATGGACCCAATATTCAACATGAGGATCTCTCCTTTAGTCAGCTTTGAAACCTTTCCCTGCTTTTCTGTTCCCTTAGTCCTTACACCAATAAGCCGTCGCAGCAGGAAGAAGTTTACCTGCAGAATTGGAGAACAGAATGATCAGCAACAAAGGTGTGCTTCATAATATGAGCATGTAAGTATTTTATTTTCTTTTCCACAGCATTTGAAAAAGCAAAATGAATTCTTTGGCTAGCATTTGCAAGGTACAATTCTTGGTTGCTGGTAACTAAAACCAATACAAGAGCTGATAAGCAAGAAAGGAAGAACAAATAATGAAAACTTCCAAAATACCACCTAAACTATATAGAAGAAACAACAATTGCTTTGATGTGTAATGTTATCTGGGCATATATAGGAATAATACAAGTTTAATCAGTCCTGCAGGTTTAGTTGGTTACCTCTAGTTCAACAAAAACATCAGGGAGTGATCCAACCTCTCCAAGAACTTGCCCCACCAGGCGATCAGCTCGTGTTAAAGTGGGGTCCATGGTTGTGCCAACCCCAATGAGGCCTCCTGGCACAGCAAATTGCAGCTCATTTTGTTCAGCATACAATGAGACTATCCTAGAATATATCGGTGTGCATTTGATGTTCCCATTCTCATCTTTAACAACAATCCCAGGACGAACCTCGATAAACTGATTCACTTTCAAAACACCCTGCCAAGAACATAATGTCAAATGTGGTATTCAAAAATAAAAGATATCTGAGATGCCCAATTCCTAAAGATATCTATTTCCAGAAAAAAAGAGGATCTAGAAGGTAGTTTATCAATACCAAGGCTCAAACAAGGGTCTGTTTGGCCTATTCAAAATGCATCTCCAACAACATGAATTTGATTTTTCATAGATCTGTGAACAATTAAGGAGTTGTAGCCAATGGTGAGAACAACAGAAATCACAAGCCCAATATGAAGTTTTTTTTTATCTTTTTTTTTTTTGGCTTTCTGCTGGAATCCACTCTTCCAGTTTACAGTTAAGAAATGTGACTCAAATACACTCTAAATGTGATTTTGCTGCCCATTCTTCCACCCTAAGTCCATGAAGAAACCATGTTGGATGACTCAAGGCATTCTTTGAAAAAAAACAAAAAAACCTCTATGGTTTATGTCAGTTCAAAATATCCCTATCATGAAAGCAACAAGCTCACTAGATCTTCCATGTGGAAGCAGATAAAGCATTTTGCATCAGCAGCATCCATGTGAAGCATTTACATAGTTCTTACTTCTGAATCTCTGAAGTAATAGAGGAGATACATACCCTGAGAATGCTTCCACCAGCAACACCACCTCTTATCTCATCAACCTCAAACCCAGGCTTATTGACATCAAATGACCTAATCACAATCATATTTGGTGGTGAAGTAAAGTCTCTCTCTGGAATGGGGATCTTTTTCACAATATATTCACACACAACATCGATATTATACTTCAGCTGCGCAGAAATTGGTACTACTGGTGCACCATCTGCAACAGTTCCCTGGTAAAGTACAAGTTCAGCAATACAATTCATTGAAGTAAATTGACACAACATATAAATTCAACTAGTGTGGTCTAAGGAAACTACCTGAATAAATTTCTGAATTGCTTCATGCTGGTTGATGGCTACATTTTCCTGAATGAGATCAACTTTATTTTGAAGGATTATAATATGCTGAAGACGCATTATTTCGACAGCAGCCAGATGCTCAGCAGTTTGCGGCTGTGGACAGCTTTCATTGGCAGCTATAAGAAGTAATGCCCCATCCATAATTGCCGCTCCATTAAGCATTGTAGCCATGAGAATATCATGCCCCTAGATGGGAAGACGAAAAAAGAAAAACATAAAAAAAAAATTCACTAGACAGTAGACCCAGGCATTTAGGCCTGGACATCCAGAATCTTAAAGCCAACTTCTTTAATCTAATGGTGCAATAACACTGCACAGCAATCTACAAAAATGACATAAATGGAAAGAAAAGGCCATCAACCAAGGCATCCCTAATAATAACCATAACTACCTCACTAAACCAGTACCATGCCATCCAGCAACAAGCTCCAAAATTTACCAGGCATATATACTACTTCCAACATCCTGCTATTGCTGAACAAATCTCCAATAAACCACATAATGGGTTATTGCTGTGCACACATCACAAGTTGAATCTTCATATATGAGAAGATTGGTCTCTGTTGCTGTTATTCCAATAAAGAAAATGACAAAGGGGTACCAACTTCGATGAGTAGTTTTGTATCATACTATCAAAAACATCTTCCATAACTTTCCTAATCTCTTTTTCAAATCTCAAACTGAGGCAACCCTTTCTTAATTTATCTCTATCAGACATAACTTCAGATTTTGGATATTCGCCTAAAGGAACAATAGGTCCACCACCCTTTTCCTTTAGAATCACCTACAGAGAGAATATGTTATGCCTAGCAGCAATGTAAATCATTTGATGGGTTTGAATCCATTTAGTAAAGAAACAACCTTCAAGCCACAAATTTGACACTGTTTAAGACTGACAGAATGCCAATATAAGTAATATTTGCAAATGGAATGCAAAACTAATATGCACTTCCAAGGATAAACTGGAGAAATACTGCATTAGAAAAATTAGAATACCCTGGAGAGGGAGTGGATGTCTCACATTTGTTTTTTGCTAATGATACCCTAGTCATTTGTGAGGCTTCTCACTCTCAAATGAGCTATTTAAGTTGACTTCTAATGTGGTTCAAAGCCATCTCAAGTCTGAAGATCAACCTTGAAAAAAGTGAATTAATCCCTATAGGCAAGGTTGACAATGTTGAGTATTTGGCTGCAGAGTTGGTTTGTCATGTGGGTAACCTTCTGTCTATACTTACCCTAGGTCTTCCTGTGGGCACCTCTTTCAAAGTGGATTCAGTGTGGGATAGGTGGAAGAAAGTTTTGGAGGTAAGCTCTCAATGTGGAAAAGGTAGTATATTTCGAAAGGAGGGAGACTTACATTGATTTGTAGCACTTTATCCTGTTTGCCTATTTGCTTTATGTCTACATTCACCATCCCTAGTAAATCAAAATGAGGTTCAAAAAGATCCAAAGGGATTTCCTATGGGGAGTGAGCACATTGGAGAAAAAGTTGCACTTGGTGAATTGGTCAATCATATGTAGAGCTGCATCAAAAGTCTTTCTTCTCTTAATGTTGGAAAGTGGAATTGGAGATTTGCCTCTCAAGAAGATGTCTTTTGGAAGCAAGTTATTTAGCAAAAATATGGAGAGGAAGCTAAGAGGTTGGAGATCTTATGTTATGAGAGGCAGGTATGGAGTGAGCCCTCAGAAAGCTATTAGAAAAGGGTGGGACATTATGAACTTCTAAAGTTTCTTTTGACGTAGGGGATAGGAGAAGGATGAAGTTTTGGGTGGATAGATGGTGCAGGAGGAATCCTTACATGTGTCTTTTCACACCTTGTATGTTTTAGCTTTGAATAAAGTGGCTTAGGTAGTAGATGTTATGAGCAAGGGGAGGGGGGGCATCATTGTTTGACTAGACATTTGAACGACTGGGAGTAAGACATCATGAAGTCTCCTTTCTCAAGATTGCATGGGAAGTTTGTGAAGATAGGAAAGAAGGATAGGTTGGTGTGGATTGGCTCAAGGAATGGTTCTTGGGAAAATCTCCCTATTCTGTTCTAGAGCCAAGGTACTCACAATTCCTTTCCCTCAAGTCATTTTAGAAAGTTATATGTCCCAACTAAAGTAAGTTTTTTCACTTGGGAAGCTTGTTAGAGGAATGTTTTGACTTTAGAGGTTGGTCCTTGGCAAACAAATGTTACCTTTGTAAAAATGAAGTGGAGCCTACTGATCATATCCCTCTTCATTGCCCTAAAGTTAGGGAGATGTGGCAATTGCTTTTTTCTTTATTTAGAGTCACTTAGGTTCTTCCTTTGTCGGTTAAGGAGGACCTATTAAGTTAGCATGACTCCTTTGTGGGAAGAAAGCGAAAGAAGGTTTGGAAAGTTGTCCCATTATTTATTTTGACTTCGTGGAAAGAGAAAAACCGAAGAGTGTTTGAAAATACAAACAAACGGTTCATTCTTTGAAGAGTTCATTTGTGATTAATCCGTAGTTATGGGCTAGGATGTCCATTGCAGAAGGAACTTTGTCTCTATTTGGGTTTGTAAACTAGGTGGGGTCTAATTGAGGGAGGCAGTAGTTTTTTGCATTTTCCTTCATTTTGGCTATGCCTTTTGATTTCCCTTGTATGCAACATATGTACCTTGGTGTATAGCCCTTTCCATT
The DNA here is from genome assembly GCA_030254885.1 of Vitis rotundifolia. NCBI lineage: Eukaryota > Viridiplantae > Streptophyta > Magnoliopsida > Vitales > Vitaceae > Vitis > Vitis rotundifolia. The sequence goes on from CM058160.1 coordinate 17,824,344, forward strand.
AATATATTTTTCTTCTTGCTTATCAAAAGATAAGGTTTTTTTTTTTTTTTTTTCATGAAGGATGAAAATCCATTTTCTGATAAGTGAATTTTTAGCCTTTAGTATATAGACTCAAACCTAGAATGATGAGGATGAATCTCCAAGATCTATTCAAAAAAGAGAAGGAAAGAAACAAATAAATGATAGGTAGGATTAGTATTAGTTGGAATTAAATTAGGGTTAGCACTTATTAGAGTCAAATTAGGAATAACTAATTAGGTCATAAGAGAATTAGATTAAGAGTCATAATAGGTTACTAGAATTCTAGCAGAATTTATATTTTTTAGATAAGCCCATATAAATAAGGTTAATTGATGTAAACCAAAGTATTGATGATTAATAATGTTTTTTAGCGCCTCTTCATAATACAATACTTTTGCTTATTTATAAAAAAAAAATGTTTTTAAGCATACTTTGCAATTCTCAATAGTGAGACTCCATTGATTTTCTTCTAGGTCAAACCCCCAACAGGCTTTAGTGTGGCTCTAAGTTTCCTATCCCTTGTTCTCCTTACATTTCTTCTCTATATTTTATTCTAATTTGCTGTTATAAACTTTATCCTTTGTTCCTCTCCTTAAACCCTAAAAGATAAAAACCCTAGTCCACCTATTCAATTGTAGGCAACCATCCTAAGGTTGTCCTACATCATAGAACCTCCCCAGTTTCCACCCCAACCCTTGCCACCTCAGTGAGGCCTCGGGAGCTTTATTAGAGGAAAAATTTACACAACTGAAAACCAAGTATAACCACAAGAAAATTATTAAAGTGATTTGATACACATCATAGAGAAATAATTCACACATTACAAAAGACAGCATTTTCTAGATATTAGCATTTTAACACCTTACCGGGCAATCTACAAAGGACACATGTCGTAGCAACTTCATCCTGCAGTTTTCAAACCCAGGCACATCACAGAGAGGACTATCTTCCTTTCCACTTCCATAGGCCCTGCAATAATATTTTGAATATAACAATGAAAAACCTGAAGTAAACATGAAAAACAGATATATATATATATATATATATTAGACATCACCCTACTTGTAGCACATGGGTCGAGGGCACCGTTCATCTTCACATTTGTATATCTTGGCATTTGCATATCCAAGTTTGATAGTAATGTTGCGCTCCAGCTCATTTTTAAAACGAACAGTCTGTAGATAAATAAACCATAAAGGACCCACCTTTCAGATTTAAGCCTGTAAATATTTTTAACAAAGTAATTAGAGGATTACTATGGTCAACTATCTTCTAAGTCAATGCTTTTTTCTCCAATGAAAAACCCAGCAGTAAGGAATAATTTTCCATAACCTAGGAAGTTCAGCTAACCAAAGCAGGGACAGTAACACATTTGAATCCCCACAAATTCAAAGAAACAAGATAGATTCTATTTTTTTGTTGCCTGAAGTTCTCAAGGGACTATCTTTATGTTAACTTAAGGCTTTTCATTATTATACTCATAGTTTGAATGTAACAATGAAAAGCCTGAGTTGGTCCAAAGGACTTGCTTCCTTTCCACTGAACAAACTAGCAAAAGAAGGTGACAATACAAATTTACACTCAACTCTTCTAAAGAAATAAAACTAATAAAAAGCAGTGTTAAATGCAAAAAAAAACCAAAAAAACACCTGAACACCAGATATAGCTTTTACAACTGTGGACTTCCCATGTGCCACATGACCAATTGTGCCTGAAAAGATAAAATCAACTGAAATTATCAACTTCAACTGAAATAAAAGATTAGTATTTACAGCTGACCATCACCTAGACAGGGAAATATAAAGCTTTCTACAGTAATTATGATGACTAATCTAAAGTAAGGTAGTTCAAGCATTCCATAAGCTAATTACCGATATTTATAGTAGCCTGACGAGAAATAACTTCAGGTGAGAGCGGATGTAGTGTTGTCACATCCAACTTGCTCAAATCCTGCTCCATCAACCCTCTTCGAGACATTTTACCTGCTCCTTAGGAAAGTTGCACTCCTCCAGAAAAAATAGTTCTATTTGCAAGATTCAATTAGATGGGAACCTGGGTTCAAGCTACATTTAATTAAAGAAATGAAAACTGTGTTATCCACTAAAACATCCATCAACCATACTTTAAGAAAACACACATGCATTATAGTTCAAAACCTGTAGTTTAAGACACAAATTCCAATCCTTTTACATCTTAGTATTAAGTAAATCCAGACTTCTGAACTCAGCATAATCCTTCTTCCCAATTTCATTTATCTCTACATAAAGGCATTTCTTCCATTAAGATTGTAAATTGCTTTTTCATCCTTGATGCATTTTATGCAGTGGTTGTGCTCCAAGTTCTAGAGTGGGGCTGTGGCCGCTGTGGATTGCATCTTTTGTGTTCTCACATGTATACTTCCAATGTACTGTGTTTGCTACTTTTAAATGATGCTTTTATACATACATACATGTATGTATGTATATATATATATATATATATACACACATGAAGTTACTCAATTTTATAATTCATTGTTCTTCTACTTGCATGAAAATGAAAGATTCGACAAGATAGGTATCATAGAGTCAACTAACAATTACTTGAAGTAATAAAATGAAAACCAACATCATATGTTAAAGAATTAGTTCACTCTATATATTGTGTGCTCTTTAAATCACCAATTCCAATCACTTTACATTATGATACAAGTAAATTCAAACGCATAAATTCAACATCTCAGGATAACCCTCCCTACAATTTATTTTCTTGAAACTGTAAATAGCCTTTTTCCCTGGATAAATAATGAAAATTTGAATTCATTTCAATTAACTTATATAACTTTATGCCAAAGAGCTCTACTAAATTTGTGGTGCATCAAACTCATACTCAACAATAGTTACTTTCTAAAACAATAGTCATTCAAATTAAAAAAAAAAAGCATACAAATACAGCATGCAGAACCCAAATTAAAATCACAAATTCCAATCACTTTACATTATGATGCAAATAAATTCAAACCAGGAATTCAACATCTCAGCATACATCTTTCCGCCAATCACTAACCATCACATAAAGAAAATTTCTTTCACTTGAACTCTAAATTGCTAATTTTTTTTAACCAAATAAATTATGAAATTTTCAATGCTAATTATACTGAAACTACATAATTCTAAACATATAGTTCTCTTAAATCCAGTGTGCATTGAAGAAGCATCGAGTTACTTCCAGAAAACTTAACCATTCACATATCTATAAAACATTCAAATTTGAAACCCATACTTAAAATCACAAACCCTTATCACTTCACAAAATCAAGTGAATCCAAGCTCATGAATTCACCATCTCAGAATAAGCCTTTCCCCCAATTTTAGTTCAATTTCTTTCACTGGAACTGCAAAAGTGCTTTTCTTTCCAAATCAATAATAAAACATTTTACTTTAGTTCCATCAGAGCCACATAGTTTTTTGCAAAGAACTCTACTAAAACACTCAACAATGAACTAATGCTAAGTTACTTTCTAAAGCTGTAACTATTCACGTACAACATTCAAGAAACATACATGTACAACATTAAAACTCATCTGAAATCTTGATTTCCAACCACTAACATTATAATACAAGTAAATCTAAACATATGAATTTAACATCTTAACATATAACCCATTCCACAACTTTAAGTACACAAAAGGAAATGTCCTTTCACCACAACTGAAAATTGCTTGCTTCTAGAAAAAGTAATGAAAAATGTAACAATAGAAATCTCTTGCAAATAGTTCCATCAAAATCCACTCTCCACTGAGTTAATGTTGAGAAATTTTCTTAGACCCTAATTATTGAAATTAAGTAACATACATTCAAAACATCCAAAACCTTGTACTTAGAATCACTTCACTTCTATTACTCCTTTTGGGCCTCTTGTATCAACGCATTTAAAGACATTCCAATCAATGTTATTGGGCTCATTGGCTTTTGGCTTATAATTCAAAAAGGTTGCAATATTGACCTCAATTGGCTTTTGGTTTATAATTCAAAAGGGTTGTACAACAATGAGAGGAGCTTTGTCTGGAAATTGATATATATCCTCAAGTGGACTAAACCTTTTGTATACGTCTCCTTGTATAGTGGAGGAGTTTAGCCTCACTTTGATCAGCTTCTTTTATTTTGTGGGGAGGACCCCTCATCCTTCTTGTGTTTTTTTATCCATAATTAATACATCTTTCTTTCTAATAATAATAATAAAAAATAAAAAATAAAAAAATGATAAGTAAATATAGCTTGTATTAGAAGTGCCTAGAAGCGGCGAAAACAGCACACACAAAGTATACAATCAAAACACCAAAAAAGCTAGGCAAAGAAGACAAAAAAAAAAAAATTTCCCCTAGCTAGACATATTGCCATTCTATAAAGTCAATCATAGACAAAATATGATCCTCTATAAACACCCTAGCCCAATTTACAGGAGTATACAAAAAGGAATGTTTTAAAGCTTAGTTCGACCGTTTGATACCATTAAACGCTCTTTCATTTCTTTCCTTCCATAAGGTCCACAATAAGCATAAAGGGGCAGCCCTCCAAGCCTTCTCCCTCCTCTTACCCACAAAGGCACCATGCCAACCAAAAGCAAATTCCTTTTAATTGAAGAATGCAAAACCCACTGCACACCAAAAGGGGAGAAAATCAAACTCCAAAGCATTGTAGCCTTTTTACAAAACAAGAATAAATGATCACTAGTTTCCTCTTTCTCTTTGCACAAGTAGCACCTATTCAGCATATTCCATCCCCTCTTTTCGAGCTGGTCGATGGTCAAAATTCTGTTCCAAGACGCTTCCCAAGCAAAAAAGCTCACCCTCATAGGAGCCCAAAACCTCCAAATAAGACCCCAAGGAAAAGGGTCACTATAGGCCCTTGTGAAGAAAGGGTAGAGGGATTTAACAAAGAAAATGTCATCCCTACTTTCTTTCCAGCTCAAAACATCCTCCACTTCTCACTACCAAAGGATTCAAATTTCGAAACAAGCCCTCCACCTCTTCCAATTCCCAATCATTAAAATGCCTTAAGAAGTGAGGATTCCAACAACCAGACTCCCCAATCCCCTCCCAAGCATTTGACACCTACTCGTCTTTGTTAACCGCCAACTGGTATAGGTTAGGAAAAGTTTCTTTCAACGTTTGATCCTTACACCACAAGTCTTTCCAAAACTTGACCTTTCTCCCATTCCCAACAATAAAACGAGATCTACAACAAATACCTTCCCATTCTTTTCTAATGGCTTTCCACACCCCCACACCGTAGCCTCCCCTGGCTACTCTCAAACACCACCCTCCTTCCTCTAACCCAAATTTGTTGATGATGACTTGTTTCCAAAAGGGCTCCCTCTCTACCACAAATCTCCAACTCCACTTCCCAAGTAAGGCTTTGTTTAAATCCACAAGTCTACGAATTCCCAAGCCTCCCTCCTTCTTATCAATACAAACCAAGTGGGATTTTTTCTCTAAGGCACCACAAACCACAAAAAGTCCCTTTGAATCTTTTCAAGTCTTGCAAACACCTTCCGCGGAATAACAAAGAGAGATAGGAACGAAATAGGGAGACTTGATAAAGTGCTTTTTATCAAGGTGAGCCTCCCCCCACTTAGAGAGATAATGCATTTTCCACAAAGACAATCTTTTCCTGAATCTCTCTTCCACCGCATCCCACACTCTAGAAGATTTGAAGGAAGCACCCAAAGGAAGTCCCAAATAAGAAGTAGGGAGCTTCCCATCACCGAAACAACATCCTCCAAAGACTAAATCCTTCCTACTGGGATAACCTTACTTTTATCTCTATTCACTTTTAAGTTGGAGATTGCCTCCAACCACAAAAACACCCAAGTCAAGTATCTCAGATTTTCACTATTGGCGTTACAAAAAATTAGTGTCGTCAGCAAATAAGAGATGGGGCAAGTCCCTCCCTTCCCCACTATTTCTTCCCATCTTAAACCCCTCAATGAAGCCCCCGCAACTGGCTTTAGTCAGCAGTTGACTAAGAACTTCCATGACCACACTTAAAAGATAGGGGGATAGTGGGTCGCCTTGTCTCAAGACCCTAGTGCTGCGGAAAAATCCGGAAGAAGTTCCATTGATTAAGAATGAGAAGCTAGTAGTGGAGATACACCACCTGATCCAGCTAATCCACCTTTCTCCAAACCCCATATTAGACATGACAGCAAAGAGGCAGTCCCAGTTGACATGGTCAAACGCCTTCTCAATGTCCAATTTTAGGAGTCCAAGAACATTGGCCTTTAACCTAGAATCCACAGCCTCATTTGCGATCAAGGCAACATCCAAAATCTGTCTACCCTGAATAAAGGAATGTTGGTTATCTGAAACCAACACCCCACAACTGACTTCAACCTGTTTTCCAGAACTTTGGCGAGAAGCTTGTACAGTCCCCCCCACCAGACTGATTGGTTAGAAGTCTTTCAACTCTTCCGCACCCATTTTTTTTAGAATTAGTACTAGGAAAGTGGAGTTTAAGCTCATCTAGAATGTGCCAAGGCGGAAGAAATCTGTAAAGAGAGTCATAATCTCAGCTTTAGTGAAATCCCAACAAAAGTGCCAAAATGCCATGGTGAAGCTGTTTGGAGCTGGCACTTTGTCACCGGAAAGACTGGAAAGGGCTTCAAACACCTCATCTTCCGAAAAGAGCTCTTCTAAGTTTCTAGACCTTTCTTCTCCCAGCACTCTAAACTGAAGACTCCCAAGACTCAGCCTCCAATCCCCATTTCAATCAGTAGAGTCTGGTAAGCCCTGCACACCCCAACCTTGATCTCTTCTTCGTTAGTCAGTGCAACCCCATTAATTTTCACCTTAGGATGCCTCCGAACACTCCCCTGGCATCACTGCACCCCAGTCCAAAAATCTACCAACACCCAGACTTTTCACCACCTTTAACGACATCTCTTACATTTTTGTCTCAATAAGACAAACCATATTTGTCTTTTGGGACCTAACCACCACCACAACTTGGCCCAACTCAGAAAAGCCCCCTCCACTAAGCTCCAACTCATCACCTACAGGGGGCAAACTAGTCTCTACACTAGCAACTGCTCCCATCACATCAAGGATAGTGCCCTCTTCCCCTTTTGCAGAGAACAACAAGTCATCCAATGACACCAAGCTAGTCCCCTTCACCAAAAAAACTTCAACTACTCTCTAAGGGCGCGTGACCCATCCACGCCCTCATCCCCTTCCCCCCTTCCTCTGTAATATTGCAAGGGTTGCACCTCGCTCTTCTAAGGAGGAGTCTCCCACCACAATTGGATCACGTAACTAGTGGAACCAACCACCACCTACAAAAAACTAGGAAAGTTCCACCCTCTGACTTTAACGAGAATCCTAACCCACTGCAAAAACTTGCGTTCCGGTGTATCCTCATCAACAACCACTAGCTTCCCCCAAACTTTTGAACTGACTCTTCCCCCAAAGATCCAAAGGGAGACCTAGAATTCTAACCCACACCTCGCGAAACTCCTTGTCCTCAGTGAAACACCCAATAGAGGGGTTCCACCAATCCAAAAAAAGACTTTTTCCCCTAAACCACTTCACCCCTGTATGAAGCACCCACTTAGCTTCGCCAGCATCGTCAAACTCGAAGAGGATAAGGGGTCCTCCCAATAGAGCCAGGTGAATATTTCCTTTCAACCTCCAAATGGACTGAGCCCAAGAATTAAGAGAGACGAGGTCAGGGGGTGGGTCAAAGAGGCCGCCCCATCTCCCCACCAAGCTCCTTTTCAGAACTTCCTCATTACTGTCGATCACTTCCTTTTCAATTTCCAACCACACCACATTATGAATTTCAACAGAGCTAGAAGTCTCCACCTCCACCATGGAGTACTCCTTCCCACCAGAGGCTTTAGACTCTTCTCCCCCCCTAGACCAAGGAAAAACCTAAACTTCTCAACTTTCCAACCAAGAGTTTCCAACCCCCAACCACACCCCTTTATTCAGGAAACACCAAGGAGAATCTCTTGCCTTCCACATCCCAAGCTATACAAAATAGAAAATGTCTTGCTTTGTTGTTGTGCGCAACTCCAACTGGTACCTTTTGCCTCCCTCCATCCAAGATTTTCTGAAACGCTCCCCTACTTTGAGACTAATTTAGGTCTCAGCCCCTTCCAACAAGAAAGCCAAACCTTTACCACTGTAGCGGACTCGAGAAGAGAAGTTTGGGCCCCTTTCACGGACTCTCCCACTCACTTTCCCTTTGACCTCACTAACAAAAATCTTGAAGGTCTTCAAATCCACACTAAACTAGCACTTGCCTCCGGGAGAAACCGCTGCCATTCCAATCACTTGACATCATAACACAAGTAAATCCAAAACCACAATCGCAAATCTCAGCATAACCCTTTCCCCCAATTTCACATACATCTATTAAAAGAAATTTTCCTCCACTACGATTGTATGTTGTTTTTTTCTCCAAGACAAACAATGAATTTTTTCTCAATCCATTAAAACTACACCCAAAAGTTGTACTAAATCTATTGTGCCTCGAAGTCATACTTCAAAAAGTGCCACTTTCTAAAACCTAATCCTTTTGGAATCCCAAATTTTGTAAGATTGATCTTTGACTACCCTATATCAGAACTCAAACACAAACACAATCCATAACTACGAATCAAAAAACTAAAGTGTTCACAAATAAAAATCAATTGAAAACACAAAAAAAAAAACATCAAATAGAGGAACCAAAAGCCCGAAATAAAATCTATATCTAAACCATGCAAAAGTACAAGAAGTTTGTAAACATTTTTCTTCCCAAAGTATCCCTATTATATCACTTGTTGCCCCTCATTTTTCACATCTTTATTATTTAACTATAACTATAACAATTTGAATAAATTAATCTTTAAGATCATAATAAATTCACCTTTTTTTATTATTAATCAATTATAACTAATAATATTAAATTCATTTTATTTATTTTGTGCTTTAAAGTTCTTTCTTTTCCTTTTTTAATATAGGAGTGTTTTATTCTTTTCTCTTCTTTTTTTTCCTGGTTGTTCTTCCTTTTCTTCCAAATTGACATAGCTTTTCCAAAAATTTGCTTAACATTTGAACAATATGGGAAAGCATTGATTGAGTAACTATGAGATATAACGACCTACCAATTAATTGTTGGTAAATTGAAGTATCTAATAGAAAATCACAATAAAAACTTTTTTTTCTATAAATAAGAGAATGTATTAAAAGTGCAACAAACGCACGAGAGTACACACGACAAATACAAAGAGTACCAAGAGGCAAAACAAAAGGAGGGAAAACAAAAAACCACTACCTTCCTCAACAAGAACACAATCAATCCATGAAATCAATTAACGGCATAGTGTTTCCATCTATGTACAATGAATCCACAAAGATAGATTATTAAGAAAAGAGCTTTTGAGTCTTTGATTTCTTTCCTTCTTAATAGTCCAAAATAGCATTTCGAAACTTGGAAACTACTTTTCCAATCACTTTCTTGCGTCTATTGGAAAATACGTTCATTAATAATTTATATAGGCCTCCTACCAAGCTTTTAGGCCTAAAATTCTTAGATCTTCTGCTCCTTTCTTCTTAAGCTTTTTACAAACCTATCATGCTCATGAAACTCATTAAAAAAACATAACACTTCAATTTTCACAAACTCCCAACTAAAGTGCCAAAGGGCCACAAAAAGGCCATCTAGGCCGAGGGCTTTGTCACCATTCAACTCTGAAACGCACCAAACACCTCCTCCTCCGTAAAGGTCTAATCCAACTTCCTAACTTCTTGATCATCTAGCACCTCAAAGGACATAGCATCAATGCTAGGCCTCCAATCCTCTTCTTCAAGAAAAAGGGTTTTAAAAGGTTAAGCCACCCCCTCCTTTATACATATCTCTCTCCCCCTCTCTGTCCTTTGTAAGTCACATCCCATTCACTTTAATCTTAGCAGGAAAATTTCTTCTTTTGTGAGCATAGGCCATCTTATGAAAAAAAATACTTGGTATTTCCATCTCCCGTCATAAGCCAAATTTCCCTTCATTTCTGTCTCCAATATGCTTCTTCCATCAAAGCCCATATTTGGTAATCTTCACTAGAAAAAAATCTTCCTAGCTACTACCTCAACAAGAAATAGAGCACTTTCCCTCTCCTTGGTATCCCAAAAACCTAATTGCTTAAAAGCCTCCTCCTTCCTCATCAAGACATCATCAAACACCTCTTTATTTCAATAATAACTTTAGGGATTTTAACTTGGAAACCAAAACGAAATTGGAAGAACAAAAAATGATTAAGACACCCTTCAACAGCTCTAAAAACCCTTCCTCCCTCGACCACATATTTTCAAACCTAAAGAGAGTAGGACCTTTAAATCTAGCAAGATAGGCAAATGGTCAAAAACAGGTCGTGGTCAAGCACTTTGAACCACTCCACTGAAGTGACTTTCCCACCCCTCAAACACTAGGAAATGATCCAATCTGGAAAGAAAAAGATTGTTTTGCCTGCCACACCAAGTTAAAGGACCCCCTACCAACAAAAGATCCCTCAGCTCTAACTCATTGATAATATCAAAGAATCTCTTCATTGAAGCAATTAATTTGGTGCCACTCTTGCACTCCAAAGGGAACTAACAACATTGGAATCCCCTCCTACACACCACAGCTCATCCCATAACCCTTTGATGGCCTCTAACTCCAGTCAAAGATCCTCTCTATCCTTTCCATGAGAAGGTCCATATACCGCTATGAAGACCCAAACAAATTCATCCTCCCTATTCTTAAACCTACACAAAATGGAGAACTCACCTACCTCCAACCCTATCAAATCTACCAATCTATTGTTCCAGAAAACAAGAACCTCTCCAATAGTACACCTGACATTCACAAAACCCCACTCTAAGAACCAACCCATACCTAAACTTCTAACAATCTCCATCGTCATAGACTAAATTTTGGTTTCTTGAAGATAGACCACATCCACTTTCTGCATCCTTGTCATGGAATTGATGATTTTCCTTTTCTCCCTATCATTAACCCCTCTTAACATTCCAAGACGAAATTTTTAATATCAAACTCACCTACCTCACCCAATCAAATCTACCAATCTATTGTTCTAGAAAACAAGAACCTCTCCAATAGTACCCTTGACATTCACAAAACCCCACTCTAAGAACCTACCTATACCTAAGCATGGGTCTACATTAAACAACATAGTTTTCTCCTTTAGTGTGGAGAAGACCCAAGAGCCCATCTAACTTGTGTGTGGTACAAAACTCATGATGCAGAACTTTTTTAGTTCATCCTATTGACTCTGCTCATTACAAATAATTATCTTGCTATTTTGATTTGAATGAGTTGGTTCTCCTAAGATACATATAGTCGGCCCTGTCGGCCCTTTCGGTGTCTTGGTACAAACCATTCCTATTTGATGAATGAAGATGGTAATACTCATGGAATTAGGTTTTAAAAAAGTGGCACCATGACAAGGATCAAAAGTGGGATATGAATGGCACTAAAGTATACTTGAAACAAAGAAAAAGAGAAAAAAAAAAACATACACCATAATAATATGGGTAAAGCAATAAATATTATTAAGTCACAGCTACGAATTATTACATGTACCATAATTATTTATATACATGGAAGACTAATTTTAGAGAATAATATACAATAAAAATAGGAATAGTGAATATTTTTGTTGTCTAATATAATCCTAAAATTTAAAAGTTTGAGGTTTTATTTCTTAATTCCTTTTTTTTTTTAAATGGGCAATAAGAAAACACACACACACATATATACAAATAGGAATAACAAAACAGAAAGGAGCCTGTAACAAGGGCACAACAAGTACAAGCAAAGTATACAATTAACGTTGGAGAAGAATTTGGCATTGATTCTAATTCCCAATACTTCATGCCTATGCGAATGTGAATTGACTCATGGAAAGCAAAAAAATATTAAGAACATTACTATCTATTTCAGTAACTGATTAGAAAATTTTTTAAATTGAAAAAGCTAGACAAAAAGCATGAAAATATTCTCAATAAAATTTAATTTTTATTCATGCATAAAATTATTTCATATTTCATAAAACTTTATCACAATTAGAACTAAAAGTAAAATATTATTCCAAATCTAACCTTACTACAAAATGGGTTTTATAAAGCATTGTTTTGAGACAAAGCAAAGGGATTCACAAATTTACAAGATTATCATCATAAAATTAGTTATATTTAGCATATCTCTATGAGAGCATTTGGATTTCTTGTATCATCTTCAGATTATCTAGAGATTTGTTATATAGATAACATTTAATTATTCAATAAAATCTCACAAATTATTTGAAATCCCCCTGGAATCCAATAGGAAGAAAACTATACAAATAAAATTAAGGGGAATTCAACAACCCAAATCTAATATGGTTGAATTCTAGAGATACGATTACTATTTCTCTAAATGTATTTCTATTTTCATTTTTTGTTTATTTTGATAAGTAATCATGAGATATTATAAACATGCGTCAAAGAAAAAGTGCAACAAGGTACACAAGAAACATACAAAGAGCACCAAGAAAACAACAAAAAAAGCCAAGGAACAGCCAAGGCAAGAAAACTAAAAAACAACTCCCTCTCTTACTAACAACCCAACCGATCAACAAAATCAACTAGAGACCAACTGCATCACCTATATACATCTTTACCCATAAAAAGGAAAATAAATAAATAAAAAAATTTAAAAAAAATAAAAAAGATTACAAAGGAAAGTGTTCTTCAAAATTTGGATAGACTACTCCTCATTCTCAAACAACCTTCAAATTCTCTTCTTCCAAATAGTCAAAAAATACATAAAGGAGTAACTATCCAGACCTTCTTATGCTTCTTACCAATGAAAGACCCGTACCACCCTAACAGAGTTTCTCTCACTATGGCCAATAGAACCCAAGGAACACCAACCAAAGAAAATAGCAATTGTCAAAGAACCCTTACCAAGGGACAATGAAGGAGAATATGATCTATTAATTCCTCTTCCACTTTACATAAACATCTATTAACCAACGTTCATCCCCTTTTTTGCAACTAATCAAGGGCCAAAACATTTCCTAGACAAGCTTCCCATGTAAAGAAAGTCACTTTAGATGGAGCCTAAGACTTCCAAATGAACACCGCTGGAAAAGAAGGTGAACTCCCCAACTCTAAGGCAGCATAAAAAGACTATCCACACTACCCTATCCTCTCCTCTATTCACGATCTTTCCTTAAAATCTTGCAAAAAATTGTTCTATATTATCAAGTTCCCTATCTTTCGTAGTTGTTAAATTTACTTTTAATAGTTCAAAATATCTTTACCCTCCAAAACATCCCCATTTTGAACATGTAATATGTTAACTAAAGTCTAACTTCAATACGACAAATAACATCAACACAAGTTGTTGATTGCTTTTCCCCCTCTTTCTAACGTAAATCAAACTAGATTATGGAAATTAGGTTCCAACCATATGATCATAATAATCACCAAAGACATGAGAATCTTGAGAGAAACAAAGGCATGAGAAACTTAAAGAGCCTAAATGCATGAGAAAAGGGAAAATGGGCATGTGTGGTCTTCCCTATGGATATAAGGAAACTGGAAAAATCATTGCCTTGTTTCCCAAGGCCTTGTTTTTATTGTTCATGGAAGCCCACAAGTTCATTTTTCATCAAGTGAACACAAGCCATTGAGTTTTTCAATGTTTGAGGACCTTTTAATGTTTTGGAGTATTTATTCTTCATATATACTACATATCATCCATCAACTTTTATCCGTTTGTCAACCACCAAATATGGCTAATTTAATTATCAAAAACATATTGAAGTTGCAGCTTTTGGTAGGATTTAGTCTTCATTATGTGTATTGAATTAGACTATTGGTATAATAGGAATGCAAACAATTCTGAAATGCGTCAGACATGTTCATAAGAGACTAATACCACTAAAGGGGGAGATGAGGACCAAATACATGTAAGACAGGCATAACTAAAAGAAAAATGGTATAAGGAAACAGAATGTCAACTGGGGACATAACATGCTAAGAAGAGCCCAGGATTTTATGTGTATTCCTCTAATAATTAAAGGAACATTTCACATGAGAGCTCAAATCCTATGAATATCTGGCATCATATATGACTCAGATTAGTCACTGTAGAGAGACATTGGAATAGAAAAGGACATGGTGGATAAGGCAAGGACTGCAAACTTCAGATTGGTAATTGTGAAGACCAGGGAGTGCATAAATGAAAGACATCATCATCTTGCATAAGGCTTTGCTTCAGCTTATATTCTTGTTCTCAAAAATGTTTTATTCTTATTGAAGCTCCAGACCAAAAAAAAAAAAGTTAAAAATTAGCACAACTAAGCCTAAACGTCACTGAACTTTAAGTAAAGTGGCATTTTCCTGTATTCACAAATCATCGCTGGAGTGAATTTTAAATTCAAAATTTTAATTAACTTCTTCACATTTTCTCTGTATCTAAACTATATCTGTTTTTATACAAGACAACATTCCCAAATAGCAACGACCATTAATCTAACAAAATATTCAGTCTGAGCTGTAATCCAAAGTGGGATTAGTTCCAATGCTGTTCATAGAAAACCCCTCGAATTCAAAACTTCCAGCAATGGCATTCCCAAGTCATAAATTCTCTGTTTGGTTGCCAATAAAATGAAGAAAAATAAAAAGAATACCACATTTTGAGCACTATGTTATCTCTCTCAATTTCATTGCTGCCAAAAATCCAAAAACAGAAAAATAAAATAAAATAAAATAAAAATTGAAGCTCAGATCAAATAAGCCAAAGAGTCATATGATTTTTAGGAAAACAGTAATTTCGTGTATTCTAGAGCATTATATGGTCAAATGTAAAATTTAAAATTTTCTTCCATTTTAACGTTATTTTCTCGGCATCCAAACAATTGTATCTAACCAACAAGTCGATTGATTGAACGGGAGTAGGGATTGGAACAGTACCTTGAACGGAGGGATCCACCGAAGCGCAGCTTTTGGAGAAGGAACGATTGAATGCCTATATGTAAGAAAGATCGGCGGTCCTTGTGCTGCAAGCAAACCCTAAAGCAGTGTGGAACGTGAGTTCAGTAAGGTGATAATGGGCTGATGCTAGCCGGCCCAATTCTTGAATTAATAAGCTCTAAGTGGGCTGATTTCTAATTCAGGACCAAATTTTGTAACTCGTAGTTTGGGCTGGGTATTTTTTTTTAACTTCTACGACAACTTTAAAAAAATAAATTAATTAATTAAGAAATGGCAATTATAAAAATATTGACAAATTTATGGTATTTTTAAGCACATAAGAAGATGTCTCTTCCAAAGATGCTTTTCACAATTTTCTTATCAATAATATACGTTATAAAAAAAATGAATTTAAAGTAAAGATATCTCTTGAAAAAATAATTTTCATAATTTTAAAAAATTGAATTTATACTAAAAGTGTCTCTTCAAAAGATACTTTTCAACATGGCAAAAAAGTCATAAATTTGACAATATTTTCCAATATACTGTATTTTAAAAAATTAATTTTAAATTTATCGTACTTTTATCAAAAATCCATTTGCATTGAATAAAAAGTTTCATTCAATCTTAATTTATTAGTAAGATTTCCAATCCACGATGATTTAATAAGACTTAAGTCATTTTGAATTTCATAAATTCAATAAATAATTCAAATTTTCAATCAATGATCAATTCAATCAAATCTAGGGTTTCACAAATTTGATAATTAATTCTCATTAAGATTCACTTTTTTATTTTTAAAATAAAAAAATAATAGTAATTTTGGTATAAAACACAAGAACTCATACACACTTACATTAATAAATTTAAAAATTATTTAAAAAATTTAGCTATTAAAAACTTTTTACTACTTAATTTTTATTTTTTTCTATAAAATTTATTACTACTTTTTATTTTTAAAAACAAAAATTAAGAAGTGTTTTCAAATGGATCCGAAGTTAATTCTTTAAATTTACGCGGTTTATATTCATTAATATATTAATTTTATTATTAATTTTTAATTTATATAGCTTATTCTCATTATTATATTAATTTTATGATTGATAAGTTAAATCACAATGACTAGAATTTATATTATATCATTTTATTTAGAAGATCAATATCTTTTTTATATTTTCTTTGTCCATATATAAAATTATTTTTATAAACATTTTGAAATATTTAATTCACTCTTTTTTAATTCAACAATAAATTATATTAATTTAATAATTCTAATTTTAAATATTGATGTCAAGTATATAAAATAAAATTTCATTTAATAAAAACCATTAAAATTATTATTTTATTGTAATTCTAATACTAATATGATAGTCCTAAAAATACAAGAGTGTTATGAAACATTATATTTATATCACAAAAAGACACAATGGTTAGTAACACTTAGGTCAAGGTTTTACAATCAATTCACATGTTAGACGACGAGCATAATAATGATTCCAACCAGTACCACCTAAACTAACTTAGAATAGTAATACGACTAAAATAAAATGTCATGCAACATAATAATTAAGTCTCCAAATCTAAATTAACAATCTCCCAAAATAAGATAATCAATTAATAATCGATATAAAAGTGAATATCTATTAAGTAACTAATTTATAAATCAAAAAATAATCAAGCCTAAAGAACTTAAGAAAATCTATACCTAAACCATTTGACTTCTTACAAATGTATAAAATACTTGACAAGGGTTAAGAAAAGGATGCTCAAGTTTCTTAGTAAATGATGATATGAGTGTTGATCAATTATATATTATATATCATATATTGCCTAATAAAAAAAAGATATCATGTCATAAATTTCAACCATGTAATAAATAACATAATTTGAATACATGTGCTTACTTTTGTGGAAACTATACACATTGTTAGACAAAATAGTTCATTATAAAACTATTTTATATAAATAAGAGGGAAACTATGATATTGAGTGGAAATGCTCAATTTAGTGAGACTTACAAAAGTAGCAAGTCTCTAATGTTTTTTGATGTGTTGGTTGGAATCAAATCCAATAGGATAATATATCATATATTAGTAACTACCCTATTAACTACATTACATCCCTTCCTCCATCGATATAAATCATATATGCGTTCATAGACAACATATATTTCACATAACAATTGTCATATAGAGATAGTACACTTACATCTCTCAACACACTTCTCATACAAACTACTCCAATGCCCCGTCATCTCTCAACTCAAAAGATTATAAGGTCAATTAACTATAATATGTCCCTCCATCTTTATGGCAAAATATTGGTCTGATGCTCATGACAATCACATCCACAACAATAATGTAAAGTACCATAATGATAGTACCAATTATTTTCAATGAATAGTGCATACTAAGTAAGTTCTCGTAAAAGACTGGAGGGGTCATAATGGTTCTCTTAAAACCTGGCCTCCTTAGACATGACTTTCCTAAACCATATTTATTCTTTCATGATCACCAAACCATTTTAACTATTAATGTACATATATATTAAGGCATTATAAACATGACATTTAACCAACACATTTTCAAAGTATATCTCATAACATTTGATAAATAATGAATACATATAACATCTGAAGTATGAGATACATAATTCTAAAACCGAATAAAATCAAGCATTATGAGATCACTTACCCTTAGAACTATAAACTAGAATTTTCATAGTACTTCTATTATGATGATTCAAAGATCCAGCCTTTGGAATAAAAATAACATTGCAGCTTTTTCACACTTTTTTTCTTTCTTTTCTTAGTATATGGAGACTCATATTTATAGGTATAGATGGAAACCTAAAGCAAGTGAGTTTATAGGTGACTCATTACATGGCTTACATGGGTATCGATCAAAGGAAAATGATTAGTGTATTTCTCATTGCATGGAGATGACATATAGCGACGTGCTTTATCCATGCAATTGCTTGAGTAGATGAAGTAGGTCCATGAGTCAACATGCTTAACTAGGTGTCATGTGATGAAGACAACTTAGTGTCCTCTCGCTTGCATGCATTCCAACGCCTCATGCTTAATTGCATGTATTCCTATACCTCATGCTTGGTTGCATGCATTTCGACACCTTATACTTGGTTGTATGCATTTCGACCCCTCATGCTTGGTTGCAAGCATTTCAACACCTCATTCTTGTTTTCCTACATTTTAAAACCTCATGTTTGGATGTATGCATTTTGACACCTCATACTTAGTTGCATCCATTCCAACACCTTATACTTGGTTGCATGTTTTTTATTAGAAAAATTGGGCTAATTCAACCTAAGGTAATCATCCTAGAGGGGGTTGAATAGGGTGATGGTCTTTTTGTCAAATTTAAATTATGTGAATGCAATAGACAATTATATGCAAATATATAATAAAATAATATAAAGATAATTGCATGTAAAGTAAAAGAGTAGGAAAGAGAGAATGCAAAACAAGATTTTTATAGTGGTTCGACGCAACTTGACCTATGTCCACTCTCTTCTAGCTTCAATTGCAAGCTTAAGGTTCCACTAATTCAAGGCTTCCAAACCAAGCTTTCAAGCAATATAATTAGATTATGATTTCAAACCACCATCTTGGACTTTTGGCTTCAAGCACCCTTTATAATCCTCAAGAGATATCTCACTTTTAAACAACCTCTCAAGTGATACCCCATACTTAAGAATCTCTAAGTGATACCTCACACTTAGATTCTTCTTCTCAAAGATTTACAAAAAATAAGAAATAATCTCACAAAATCCCAGTACAAAACTTTAGGCTCAAATATACGAGAAAATTAGGATTGAAAGGTGCACTAATGATATACAAATTTTAAAATAATGGTGCACCAAAAAACACTTTCCCAAGACTCAAATATATTTAAGAAAGGTTTAGGAAGATTAAGCTCTTGAAACGGTGAAGATTGAAGTTTTTTTTATAGAGGAAAAAAGTCAAACTAGTCGTTGGGGGGTTCGTCTGATCAAGCTCCAGTTCAATTGGTTCACTAATCGTTAACATCTAATGCATGACAAGTGATTGTTAGACCTCGATCGAACCTCGACCGATTGAACAAACATTCTAGAAGAGAGATAAGGTTTTTACACCTCTCAACCGCTTAAGTTGAATAGGTCGACCAGTTCCTCATCTAGTTCAACCGATTGAGCCGTTTTTGGCTCAACAACTATCCTTGTCAACTTAAAACCTTTTAAACAAGATTGGAAAGTATTTGACACAAGCTTTTAGTTGAAAACATGAAATTATCCAATTTTAAAAGATTTACAACAAAATAACTTTTGGATGATTTTGGTGTATAAATAATGTAATGAATGAAAAACCTAGTGCACCAACAACCTTACAAAAAGATCTTATAAAACTTAGGTCTTGAAAAATACTTCTCTTTGATGTTTTCTTCTTATTGATTCCCTTTTAGCTTGATTTTGTCTTAGTGATTGCCACTTTGGAAATCTCTTGCCTAAGCACACTTGAAATATAATCATTAGTTTCAAACCTTATTTTATTACCATCAAAACTGAGATTAACCAAACCTTGGTATTACAATCTCCCCATTTTTTATGATGACAAAACCAAGGTTGCTAAAAGCTCCCCTTCTATATATGCTCCTTTGAATTTAAAAAAATATTCAAGTTTATAAACTTCAAGGAGTATATTAAGGTTGCTCAAAATGATATAATAAAACATAAATAGCATAAAGAACAATTCAGGAATTGGCAAGATATTATTATTAATATGATGCATGCAATTATGACCAATAAAGCACATAGAATCAATATGGATAGGATTGCTAAAATAATATTAGCATTTCTTCCCAAGTTAGCAACCTACCATTACTTCTCCTCCTTTTTGTTCTCAACAAAAAGTCTTAATAAAGTATAAGGGGAATCACATAATATCGAAAGTTAAAAATAAGCATAATACAATTTCTCATGGAAATGAATCTCCTTTTTCATTTAAGAACATTTTCCAAATAAAAGATTGCTCAACCTTGGAGAATTCCCAATTTAAAGCATGATTTGGAAATATATATGGGAGAACATATGAATTTTTTAAAAAATATGGCATGCGTTGAATAACACTATTAGAGCATACAAACATATGATCATTCAATTTTACCTAGGTATAAAAAAAATCTTTTTTTTAATTCAAATGTTAGTTTAAGAATTATACAAATTTTATCAGTGTGATATCAAATGTTATATTATTAACAAAAATTATATCAAGTGTTAGCAAAATGATATAATGATGTTGCAAAATAAGCTTTAGAAGGGATACAATTACCAATATTATTAATGCCTTCTTTCAAGGTAAGCATATCCTCCTTTTTGCATGGATGCCTACAAACAAATTAAGTAACCTTTGGTACTCATATTTTTTTGGGTCCTAGAGAGTTAGCGTTTCCTTCATTTGAAAACCAAATAATTAAGAGTTTTGAAGAACATGAGGAGATTTTCTTAAGGGAGAATTATCACTAATATGACCTCCTCTTCCACAAAGATTGCAAATGGTTGAAGGTAAAAAATTAGAGGCTTTCTTTACAAAATAATTCTTAAAATATTTTTTATTTTTGAAAGGCTTGTAGCCTAGCCTCTTTTTATCAAAAATGCACTTTTGACTTGCCAAAATCATATTAAAAATCTTTTAACCATTTGAGAACTTTTGTAGAGAGGATATTAACCATTTTTTTTTTTTTTGTCAACTCTTTATTTTCTTTTTCAAAAGAGATTTTTGTCTTCCCAATATTTTCAAAAATTTCCTTAAGCTCATTGAGCTCATTTTGAAGACAATAAATATTTTTCTTGAGAGAGACATTTTTTAACCTAAGATTTTCAAGATCAAAATATAATTCTTGAAGTCAATGTTGAAATTTATTATAGTTAGAGTTGGAATTTACCTCATCTTCATGTTCTTCCAAAGCCATGAAACACATGTTGTCATCCTCATTTGTGCATTCTTCTTCCATGGAGTCTTCATCACTTTCACTTTCACTCCATGTTCCCACCATGGCTTTCTTATTCATTTTGGAACTTGAAGATTCTTCTCTTGAATGAGATTTTCTTTTTTCTTTATCTTTTCAAGCTTGATGGACTTCATGAATTTCTTGGTGATGAGATCAAGGTCTTCATTTTCACTTTCTTCTTCTTCTTCTTCATTATTTGTTAAGGCCTTAAATGCTATACCTTTTTCATTTTTTGCAACTTTTTGATGATTATTCAAATTTATCTCATGAGTCATGAGTCACCTAATGAGTTCTTCAAATGGGAGTTGGGTGAGATCCTTTGCTTCTTGAATAGCTGTCATTTTTGTTTCTCATTTCTTTGTTAGAGACCTTAAGATCTTCATGACTTTCTCTACTTCGGTGTAGGTCTTTCCCAAGGCTTCAAGTTCATTCACAATCACCATGAATCTAGAAAACATCTTTACAATAGATTCAAAATCATTCATAGAAAATAATTCATAATCATGCATAAGGATGTTGATTCTAGATTCTTTAACTTGGTTGGTTCTCCCATGAGTGATTTCTAATAGTCTCCAGATTTTTTTAATCGACTTACATTGCCAAATACGATTAAATTCATTTCTATCAATAGTAAAATGTAAGGTATAAACGACTTGGACATTTAATTGAACTTTCTTTTTATCAATTTCATCTCATTTTTGCTTAGGTTTTGGAACTCCATTTTCTAATTTTGAAGGAATGTGAGGACCATCTTCAATGACATCCCATATATCAAGATTAATAGATTTTAAAAACCAAGTCATTTTTGTTTTCCAATAGAAATAATCGATTCCTGTAAAAAATGGTCTATTGTTTGCAAAAATTTCAATATGAGATAAGCTCAATTGATTAGTCATTTCCTCTTAGACGGTTAAGTCTTAAACAAGAGACCTAACTTTGATACCAATTGTTAGAAAAATTGGATTAATTCAACTTAATGTAATCACCCTAGAAGGGGAGTGAATAGGGTAATGGTCTCTTTTTGTAAATTTAAATTATGTGAATAGAATAGACAATTATATGCAAATATATAATAAAACAAAATAAAGATAATTGCATATAAAGTAAAAGAATAGGAAAGAGAGAATGCAAACACAAGATCTATAGTGGTTCGGTGCAACCTGGCCTACATCCACTCTTTTCTACCTTCAATCCCAAGCTTGAGATTCTGCTAATTCAAGGCTTCCAAACCAAGCCTTCAAACAATACAATTGGATTATGGTTCCAATCCACCCTCTTGGACTTTTGGCTCCAAGCACCATTTATAATCTTCAAGAGATATCTCACTCTTGAACAACCCCTCAAGTGATAATCCACACTTGAGAATCCCTAAGTGATACCTCACACTTAGATTCTTCATCCCAAAGATTTACAAAAGATAAGAAATAATATCACAAAATCCTAATACAAAACTTTAGGTTTAAATGTACAAGAAAAACTAGGATTGAAAGGTGCATTAATGATATGCAAGTTTTCGAATAATGGTGTACTAAAAAAAACTCTCCCAAGGCTCAAATATATTCAAGAAAGGTTTAGGAAGGTTAAGCTCTTGAAACAATCAAGATTGAAGCCTTTTTATAGAGGAAAAATGCTAAACTATCCGTTAGGGGTTTGTCTGATCGAGCTCTGGTTCGACTAGTTCACTAGCCATTAGCATTTACTGCATGACAGGTGATCATTGGACCTCGATCGCCTTTTGACCGGTTGAACAAGCATTCTAGAAGAGAAAGAAAGTTTTTGCACCCCTCGACTACTTGAACTGAACAAGTCGACCTGTTTCTCATCTAGTTTAACCAATTGAGTCATTTTTAACTCAACAACCATCATTTTCAACTTAAAACTTTTTAAGCAAGATTGGAAAGTATTTGACATGAGGTTTTAGTTGAAAACATGAAATCATCCAATTTTATAAGATTTAAGACAAAATAACTCTTGGATGATTTTGGTGTATAAATAAAGAATGTAATGCATGAAAAACCTAGTGCACCAATGACCTTACAAAGAGATCTTATGAATCTTAGGCCTTGAAAAATACTTCTCTTTGAGATCTTTTTCTTCTTATGGATTCCCTTTTGGCTTGATTTTGTCTTTGTGATTGCCACTTTGTAAATCTTTTTATCTAAACATAGTTAAAATATAATCATTAATTCTAAATCTTGTTTTGTTATCATCAAAACCGAGATTAACCAAACCTTGGTTTCACACTTTATGATACCTCATGCTTAGTTGCATGCATTTTGACACATCATGCTTGGTTGCATACATTTAAACACCTTATTCTTGGTTGCATGCATTTCAACACTTCATACTTGGTTGCATGTATTTCCATACCTCATCCTTAGTTGCATAGTAAATGACAAGTAAAAAGGTGATGCACTTAGTTGCTTGGTAGAGGGTAGGGAAGAAGATGATGCTCGTGTTTACTTAGTAAGGAGGTGATTAAAAAAAAGCTTCAAACGTATTATTCTTAAAAACTAGGGTTGTTATGGAGGCTCTTTCTAGAAGACCATTAGGTGTCTAACCCTAAACCCTTAAGAGGGTTTATATAGACCTCTTATGGGCTTAAGTAACTTGAGCCCATCTTAGACTTTGGTCAATTAATCTAGTCTATTAGGTCTTAATTAATTAATTAACCCTATTAATATTTAATTAACTAATTAACTTAATATGAAAAAAATCTAAAAATAATTAATCATAAAATCTTATATAACCTAACATTTTTACTAAAACGCCTTTATGCACATAAATGATTAATTGTCCATAAATCCTCAAGTCTTTACACCAACAGAGACTATGAGCTTAAGCAAAGATCATTAGACCCATAGGAAAATATTGGCTTCCTTAGAATCAAATTCTTAAGTTGACTCAACATTCCACTAAATAGAGTTAATTGCACTCCCAAATCTTATAAAATTACATTAAGGTAAAAAGCTCAGGTTCATGACCTACTATCTATTGCATTCAAGACTCCTCATGAATTGGTGTCCATAATCTACCAAAGTAGATGCTATAACCTCTTAAAATTAACTCTCCAATCCTTGAGCCTCAAATCCTCATTTAATGTGATCAATTCACATACTTTTAACTCATAAAGAGCATATGTTGAATTCCTCTAAATGAATTATTATGACAATAATTTTTATTATCACAAAACCTTAAAATCTTAGGGAATATACTTTCTCAATCCCATGAGATATCATGGTGTCTCTCTTAAAGATTTTTGTTGCTACCTGTCTTAATCAAAAGTGATTCAATCCATAAAAAATATATGACCACCTTAAGATCTCATCCATAAGATAAAGTCATTGAAGATCTCAAGTCTATCTCAATATCTCTTAAGGTTGAGAATCCATGTTGTATAGCAGCTTA
This sequence comes from Vitis rotundifolia, assembly GCA_030254885.1. Taxonomy (NCBI): domain Eukaryota; kingdom Viridiplantae; phylum Streptophyta; class Magnoliopsida; order Vitales; family Vitaceae; genus Vitis; species Vitis rotundifolia. Next base: position 17,848,761 of record CM058160.1, read on the forward strand.
GTAAATCATAATTGCCTAATAGCCAATGTCATGATTTATCATATGTCTTCTTTAATGTGTAACCATACACAATAGTGCCCTCACCGTACTACAATATTTAATAAATTGCCTAATTTCATGAACTGACTTTGAATTGTTAAGGTAGACCCCTTGAAAGCATGATATGATATAATGAAATACAATTTCTTTAATAAATTTATTTATTTTTTATTTCGGTTCGCCTCTTCTTTTACTCTTATTTATATTAATTGTTACTTGAGTATTTACACTCCCCAATCACTTGCATTGTACATAACTTGGGTACATTTGGAGTTGCACAATAGTGTTAGGATAGAACCGTTAAAAGCATGACATGATGTAACACTTACTAGATTTATTATTTATTTAATAAGATTCTAGTTTCCTATTTCTTTCTATCCTAGTTCATGCATTAAATTTATGAGCATTCTAGCATGACATCTTTGACATTATACATGACATGGGTGCATTAGGACTTGCACAAAATATCAAATTCATAGGTTCTTTCAATGAGATGATTCATTCATAGTTGGGTCATAGACTTAGACAATCCATTTGAGGTTGTAGTATATTATTACCTAATTGGAGGGATAAATGGTCTTGGTCATGAAAATGAGTTGCCCATGGTGAGTGCACTAGAATGTGCAGTTACACATTGGATAACACCTATAATGAGTCATGATGTAAGGCTGTCGAGTAGTCATGACCACCAATCTATCGCTAAACTATATAGTCTCTTAACCTTAATAGAGAACTAACCTTGTGCCAAAGTTTGTACTAGCTTTGATCTATGATTGAGACCTTGAAGTAGTCATATGTTACATATGGATTAGGTCATTGCTTTCAATAGAGACATCATTATATCTCATGGAGTTTGAGACAATATGTCTCTTTGGGTCATTTTAAAGAAGTGTGCTCAAGAAAACAATGACCATAATAGTTTTTTAAGTAATTTTGAAATATGCTCTAAGTTGTTGACACCTTAGATCTAAGTAATAGAAGCAATACTAATTTTTTTAAAATTGATATTTAGGGTTAAAGTACTAATCTTTAGGTTTAGGAATATTTTGGATGTTCCCAAACCTTAAATTACAAGTATTGAAGACAACCTTGAAGTGGTTGGAAGTCTCATAAACCCACAATATTTCAACCAATGACTCAACCTTGTTCTTAGCATTCTTTCGGTGTTGAGGAAAGAAAGGTGGAGGCTATGACTCTTTCTTTCTTTCTGGATGGTGGAAGACAAAAGTTAAGGGAACCCTAATCCCTAGAGGGTATTTATAGGGTTCCTAACTAGGCTTAAGTGACTTGAGGCCACATGGGCTTGGGTCACTTAATCTAGCCCAAATTGGGTCTTAATTGATTAATTAACCTAACATGCCCTACTAATTAATCAATTGGCCTAATCTAAAGACCTTATTCACTTACTCCTATGCAACCTTATGTAATTACCAAAATGCCCTTATGGACAAAAGTGAACCTAAAGCTAATTTGACCCTCATAACTTGTGTCAATAAGGTATATAAACTTAAAACGGGGAACATTGGGACCCATAGAAGTATTGGCTTCCTCATAATCCAATTTTGAAATTGATTCAACATTCCACTATAAAGAATCAACTGAACTCTAGTATCCTATGTAAATAACAATGAGACACTTTGTGCTAAAGTTCGTGGCCTGCTATCCATTGCATTCAATCTCCCAATGAACTAATGTCACTAGTCTAACAAGGTAAAAGTTATCAGTATTTCAAGACTACATTTATTATCCTTGAGTTACAGATCCTCATATTGTGTGTTTAACTAACATGTTATAGCTCTTAAAGAACTTATGTCAAGTTCCACTTAAGGAACTAATACGACTATAGTTTCCGTTAACACACCTCCTTAGGATCACCCAATGGGACACTCTGTTTCAATCTCATAAGATATCATGGTGTCTCTATTAAGAATAGTTGTTGCTACTCACTTCCATCAACAGTGACCCAATTTATAGGGCATATATGATCAACTTATGATATCACTCATAAGTCAAAACCACTACTAACTTTAAAATAAGCTCAATGCTCTCTTAAGGTTGAAAGTCAACATAATGAAGAAGCTTGGTGAGGTCAAATATGCAATTATATATAGTAATGGAAAACTCATCCTAATAACCAAGATCAACCATCCCTCTAATTAGGAGGTAGTGCACTACAACCTTTAATGGGTTGCTTAGACCCACGAAATGATTGTTAACAAGTCATCTATTTGTTAGAAACTTATAACTTGGATTTTCCATACAACTCCTAATACACCTAAGTCTCATACAATACAAAAGATGCAAACAAGAAAGCTTAAAAGTGTAATGTATGGAATAAGGATAGATAAAAGTGAAATTGGAATATCATTAAATAATGAATTATAAATTTTGTTATATCATGTTTACTTTTAAGAGTTATATCCTAACATAAATGAATTTGGACATGTTAGTTAATCACACAATAAGTAGATCTATAACTCAAAGGATGATAGAGGTAATATGGAGATCTTGATAGCATTCACCTTGTTAGATTCTTAGACACTTGCTCATGGGGGACTACATATAGTGGAGAGTAGGTAACAAACTTGAACATTTAATATCTCATTGTTATTTACATAAGGTATTAAAGTGAAATTGATTCTCTATAGTGAGATGTTGAATCAACTTTAGAATTGGATTATGAGGAAGCTAGTATTATCCTATGGGTTCTAATGGTTATTGCTCAAGCTCATATACTTTGATGGGATCGTTTATGAGGGTTGGATAAACTCTGAGTTCACTTATGTGCATAAAGGTGTTTTGTTAATTTTGTAAGGTTGCACATGGGTTAGTGAACCATATTTCTATATTAGGATAGTTGAATAATTGGATAACTCTATTAGGTTAATTAATCAATTAGGACCTTTTGGGTAAGATTAAATGCTAGGCGTTGAGATTGAAAATCACAAAAATGGACTTTGATGAAAGGTTTAGAATGGGTTAGAATTACATTATACACTTTCATAGAACCCCCAAGCCTTTCATGGGCTTAAGTCACTTAAGCCTAGTGAGGAACACCCTATAAATACCCCTTAGGCTCAAATTAGGAATTCTTTAGAAGGTGAGTGAAGTAGTGTAGGATAGGGAGAGCTTGGAGAGCAAGTTAACAATTCCCTAAAAAGTGAGTGGAGTAGTGTAGGATAGGAAGAGCTTGGAAAGCAAGTTAGGAACTCTCTAGAAGGTGGGTGAAGTGGTGTAAGTTAGTAGTATCTTGGAGGACAAGAGAAAAAAAAGGAAAAAGAGGAAAAAAAAAATGGTATTTAGAGAGAAAGCCTTGAGAGAAGATGTAAGAAGCTTAGAGAGAATGTGAAGTGATTTTGGTAAGAGAGATCTTTGAGAGAAGAAAAAGAAAGAATAGAGAGAAGAGAAGAAAGGGGAGTAGAGAAGCTTCATGGTTATGGTGGATTCACCCATGGATGATTGAAGATCAAGAAAAGTGAAGCCCTATTTGTGACCGAAGTGAAGCTCCATTTATGACCAAAGAGCTGAATTTTGCAAGCACCAATTCGATGTTGCATGTGCTGATCTTAAAGGTAATATTACTGAATTCTAAGGCATCATCTCGATATTAAAATTGTTGAAAATTGGCTCAATAATTAGTGAATTTGAAGACATCAAGGAATTCTCATTAATCTTCTTTCTTTTTAACTCTTATGTACATGTTTCTATTTCTTCAATTCCTATTTTGTTTTAATAATTTTTGGCATGTTTAGATTTAGATTTGGGGTGGATGGAAATGCCACTATTGATTGTTATTTATTTATTTATTTTTTGTTAAATTGATTGATTGTTATCATATTGAATTGTTGTTTGGTTTAAGGGATTCTAGGTTTTTAATTTTGATTGATTGAGATCATTTTTGTTGTTACCTAAGAAAGCCATTGGATATGTTAATGATAATTGGCTTAAAGTCTATTTTGAAATTGTGATTTTGTTTTTTTTTTTTTTTTTTCACTTTGATATGTGACTTGGTACCTTCTTATTGAAGACACTTTCACATGCCTACACTAATATTGTATTATGCTTAATTGTGAATTTTTTGTTTTCATTGATTGCTTAGTGATTTAGTAACATGTTTAAGGCCTTTGAATTAATCTTTGATGCATGTTTAGATTACTAATAAAGCTAGATACAACTGCATGTTGATTTTCACATTTCATACATACTAATGCACATATTTGGCTTGGATATATATTCTTTACTTATTTCGATTCCCTTATTTGTGAAAAATTGTTTTCAAGACTTTCAAAAATGATTTTAAGGTTTCCAAAAATGGCTATTCTCATTTCTAATACCCTCTTAGCTCTATAGGCTTAAAATGAGTTTTCAAAAACATCGATGCTACCTTTTTAAATTGGTATGAATTTCAAATTTGTTTTTAAAATGAATTGTGATTTTTCATGGAAATGAAACTTGGACTTGGCTTCTTATGGAGTTCTTTAATCATGGAAAATTTCATTCAAATTAAGTTTTAAAATCTTAATTTTCAAGTAATAGCTTAATTCAATGCTTTGTTTTGTATCCTCAAGATTGATCTATGAATTTAAATTAGAAGATGACATGTTTGATTTAGGATTATATTTTTCCCTGATAGTACACTCTTTGAATTTAATTTTAGACAGCCATATCACTTAATTTGGATTTTCTTAGCTTAAGACATAATTTTATCTTCAAGTATCCTATACACAAACTCTATTTGGAACATTTTGAATATTAAATTGATTTTAAATATGTTAGAAGTGTGATTATACCTTGGTGCTATTTTTCTTTTAAATAGAAATTCTAGATATTGTGTATGAATTTGGGCTCAAATATTGGACAAACCTAGGTAGGTTAAAAAAAAATCATTTTTGCATGCCTTATACATTGACATTGTTTTGAACCAATTTGAATTTTTTTAGTGTTGATACTATTTGACATATGATTTGCAAATTCGATCAATTAAACTAGAAATTCCCTGTAGTTATTCTTCAAATTTTTTTTTTCATGTAAAAATTCAACTTCTATATATTTTTTTTATGATTTATCTTATGATGTGTTTTCTTTTGGATTTTTTCTAAATTCACTGTGTATTGATTAACTTATGGAATTTTTTGGCATTAATTTGTTTGTAAATAATTAATTTGGTATTTTGGAAATTGATGCATGCTTATTGATGGTTATACATGTTTTTTATCATGATGAAATGAGCATGCTTATCATTTGTTTTAGATTTATTTAGAAAACTCTTATATGTTGTCTTGTTTTTCTTAATGTACATTGTAATTTTGTTTTAATCTTTTGCACATGCCTTATCACTTAGAATATGTTGTTTGGCTTTGGTGTATGTATGTGAGCATGTATTTGAATTTATGTTTGTTTTTGTATACATGCCTATTTTATGCTTAACATTTTCTCTTGTAATGCCATATGCGTGATATGTCATGTTGCTTGTTATCTAATCACTTTTATTTCTATATGTGTGATTGTGTGACATGCATGCATCCTTGTTGATTGACTTTGATATTTTTTGGTATACATTGATTTCCATATCCATCGCCATGTTACCTCAACTTATTTAGTAGAAACTTTATTTAGGGTTTAGAGGGGTGCTACCTATGGTACCTTACCAAAGAGTAACCTGACTTTCAAACTTAGACTCGGGTTTTCAAAGACATGTTTTCCAAAATAAGGAGTCGTTTTTTAAGGTTTTATTTCTTGTTTTGTTTTTCCTTTAAAATAAATAAAATAAGTGACAACTCCTGTGTAACTCCTGATGCACCCAAATCATGTACAATGCAAGAAATGTAGGTTGGAATTCTTGTAAGATATATGCATGGAATAAGGATAGATAAAATTGAACTGAAAATTTATTAATAAAAAATAAAATCCAAAAGTTTATTATATCTTATCATATCCTAGCAATCACAAGTATGTCACTCCAAATCTTTATATCTATGTTCTATTTATGGTTTTTATTGTCATATTTTTCTGGTGCATTAGATCTTGAGAGCCCTAGGATTAGATTGCATGCACCCTACAAGACCCAAGGCTATTGCATGTTAGATCTATTCTAGGGTGTGTCAACTCTATTTTGTAGGGTTATTTTCATCTCATGGTCCTAAGGGCAAATGAATGTTTTTTTAGATGTGTTATTGATTGATTATATTTCAATATGTTTGTTTTTTCATTATCATAGATGGGTTGTGCACTTTACAAGGGGTATATGATTTTTCCTTTGGTTGTAAAATCAATTTTTGATTTATTAAATGGGTTGTAAGCTTATTTTAACGAGCATAGAATTTTTATTCTATTGTTAATTTTTTTTTAATCCATTTATAGTAAACCAAAAGAAGGAAGAAAGCATTCATGGAGGAACACCATTCAAAAAAGGTAAGAATCCACCTGCAATCTGAGTGTAGCAACTTGCGTGCAACCTTGTCTAACTTGCATGCAACCTGTATGCAAAAGGTTTTTTTTTTTTTTTTGGCAATTTAGTTTTTATATATATATTAATTTTAGGGTCTTTTCTTTCTAACCTTAATGTTGAAGGGGTCCTTTGATGTTTTTATACTTTTTGGAAATTTCTAAATACTAGATTTTTATTACCAAAATTTGTGACTTGGGTTCATCACCCCCCAACACTGGATTTGGCTCAAGGGATATGAACTTTTCATATGGAAAAAACCATTCATGTCTATAATAAGGGCAACCACCCTAACGATAGGGTACTTTACTTGATGGCATTTATATCAAGGATAATGATTATACACCTAACTTGGATATAAAGTGGTTAATTGTCTATCGTGATCTCACTTGCATAGTTTAAAGGTCAAACAAATAAGATATGCTGATATTAGGAAGCCTGTATTTTGCTATGGGTCCCAGTAGTCTTTGTTCAAGCTCTTAGTTCATAGTGACACGTTTTTTTTAGGGTATTATTGGTTTGTAACTCATAAAGTGCATAAGAGTGTTTTGGTAAAAAGCAAAGTTGCATTGGATCATATGAACGATCATTTTGGATTTGGCTAATTAATTAATTTTGGAACCTAATAAGGCCCAAGCAGGTTTAGGGCTCAACTCACTCAAGTCCACAACATGGTTTGAAAAATCGGATTTTTTCGTCGAAATATTGATGAAAATTGGTTATTGGCGGTGGCCAAAACGAATTTGGCCACGGATAATTTGTAAGGTGAAAAATCGTTAGAATATCGGAAAAATCGTCGATATATCGGCAAAATTTCGGTTTTGGAGCGAAAAATCGGAGAAAAATCATAGCAACGCACGCGTGGCATAGGGTGGTCTTAAAAAATCGATGATTTTTTGAAAGTTTTTTTTTAATTATTCATTTTTAATTTATCTTTTATTTTCAATTACATTATCATTTTATTATTATTATTATTATTATTATTATTTTATTTTTAACTACTTTTCATATTTATCTCATTAATCCTATTTTAAAAAATTACTATCACTTCACTCTTAATTTTTTTTTATCCTTTTAATTTTAAATTTTTTTATTTTAAAATATTAAAAATATAATTTTACTCAAAAATTGCTACAATATAAAAAATATTAATGAAGTCCTATTATTTAATACATTAAAATTAATTTGATAAGATAAATTATTAATAATTTTGATTATTTAAATAAATTAATGTTAATAGAAAAAGTTATCACCACATATTTGTAATAAAATTTTAGAAATTAAATCTCAAATACGATATTTTATATAAATCAATTTAACTTTTTATTAAAATGTAAAAAAAATGTTTTAATAAAGTTTTTTTTTTAATTTTTAAAATAAATGAATATAAATATATTAAGGAATTTAAGCTATTTTTTTATATAAAACTTTGATAAATACTATCTTTAAGCATATTTATATCAATTACACTTAAAAAAATAACTTTAATACATATATTCTTACTTATTTTATCATTTTTGATAGTTTTCTAAGCATTTTCATGAATTTTGAACCATTTATGTTTGATCGCTATTTTTGTCAAAATATCCATCGATATTTTTATGATATTTCTGATATATCCATAAAATCCAAGTACTAATATATTCGTGTTTACCGAAATTTCTAACCTTGATCCACAAAGAAGTTCATATAAACCCCCCTTAGATGTTTAAGGCTTTACTTTTACATCCTTATCTTCTAAACCCTAGAGAGAAAACCTTAGCCTCCATCTAGAAAAGATCATCATTCTCTTGTACTAGAGATTCGTGAAAGGAGAAATCAAGTGGAAGATCTTTGAGTATACAAGACACCTAAGGTTTACTTCATCAAATTGGATTCAATTTGGGAATATTCAAATTGCATGTATGTCACTCAATATGAGTCTAGTTTCCTAATTTTACCTATCCTATTCATGCATTATATGTTTTGAGTATTAAGGCCTGAGATCTCTTTCATCATACATGACTTGGGTGCATTAAGAGTTGTACAAAAAATCTAAATCACAAAAACCTTGCAAGGAGATGATTTGTTCATAGTTGGTTCATGGACTTAGGTAATTCGTTTGAAACTGTAGTGCACTACTTCCTAATTGAAAGGATAACTAGTCTTGATAATTGAGGTGAAGTTTTCATGGTGAGTGCACCAGTGTGTATGGTTACACATAAGACAGAACATATGGTGAGTCATGGCATTTGCAATCAGGTGGTCCCAATCTCATTAAGGTATTATATTATATGAATTCTTAACTTTGAGATAACACTAAGTTTATGCTAGAGTCTTAAGTGGCTTTGACCTTCGGGTATGACCTTATGGTGGTCATATATTCCTCATGGATTATGTCATTGTTGATGAAGACCAACTACACTCAAGATACACATTATGATGTTATGTTTTTAAGGGTTCTATCCTAACGAAAAACTTCTATCATAAATTAGTTGAAAGATATTTAATAGCAAAACCAAGGCTATGACTCTATTTGAAAAGTATTATCAAAAACAATTTTTGAAAACAATTTTATGATGTTTTTTAAGAATTTGAAATGTTCTTAACCCATTTTTGATGTTTTAAAAATGATTTTTATCTATGTTGCTATATTTTTAATATTTATATAATGATTTTTTAAAATAATCTTTGAAAAACAAGTGAAAATTGAAACTTTGGTTCTTAAGTTATTTTCTACGTTTAAAAAAAAACTTTTTGTATAGTATAAATATTTTCATTTTAATTAAGTTTATTATTAGTAAATTTTAAATCTTGTTAAAAATAAATTTCTTTTTTTTTATTTTTAAATTGATTTTATTTTATTAAATTATATTAAATTTTTAATTAAATTTTTTTATAATAAACATAATTAGGGGCATTTTTATTTTTATAAACTATAAAACCCTTATTTGAGGCTGTGTTGCTAACGCTTTAAAAAGATAATATTAATAATAATGAAAATACGTGAAACAATTCACGTGGACTGGGAATTAGATTGGGTAATATTCTAAGGGGTAGTGTAGATAGGGGATTTTTTATTTATTAAAAATGGTTAAAATGGCCAGAAACAGAGAGAAATAACATTCCTCCCATTGCATGTCCAAAATGGATCAGGCAGATGAGACGACGCACTATCAGGAGATACAGCATGACGCTTTATCATGACTAGCAACCGACGCACTAACAGGAGGTACAGCATGACACCTTATCATGACTAGCAACCCATTAGATTCACGCACAAACTCCATAAGCTTGCATGCATTGGAGCTCTACGCTAGAGGCCCTTTAAGTGAAAAATAACGACAAAAATCTTCTTCCCTTACAAAAAGAAACAATTGAGCTTTCAAACAAAAAACATCATATTTTCCAGATCCCCGTGCAAGCGGTAAAACCTCTCATCAAATGTAGCTGCAGAGGCTGCAGAAGCTGAAGCTGGGCGCTCCAACTCCAGGGCGTCATGGTAGAGCCGTCCTCTGTATGCAGCAAGGTCGGCATAGTATACAGGAGGAACAAGGGAGACAGGTTTGGTACACCGCACAAAGGTGAAACACAAGTTGTAGATAAGCTTCTGGAGTTGGTCAGAAGTGAACCTGTGCTCGTCATAGAGGACATGGTAGTGTGTTGGCTTGCTTGTCCCAATACCGCCATAATGGCTACAAAGATAAAAATCAAACTCGAAGGGGTGAACCACAGTTGTGTCTACAACCGTGCCTGGAGACACATTCTCATTGAAGCTCCTGTCCTGACCCCTTTCCCTCTTGCTTTCTGGAAACAGTCGAGTCTGATGTCTCTTCTGGGTTACAATAAGTGTGATTGTTGGGTTGTAATTTCCCCTCTGGATAGCCCCCTTCAGATCTACTAATTCTTCATTAAGCACCATGTCAAATTGGCCCTCGCTCACCCCATCCCTAAACACCACAATTTTATCCGGCTTGGCTCTATTCACCCGAGCATAGGTCTCAATAAGCTCCAGGCACATGTCCCCAAAATTTAGAATCTTCTCAGTTCGATGGAGCTGGGGGCGAACACGAGCAGCATAACGATTTACAGCAGGCCAATTTACAGTGGCAACAACAGCAGCTATGGAAGGGCTAGCTGAGTTCCAAGCACCGGGATGATTGACATCAGCACCTACAAACATTACATGACCTTCATCCTCAAAACGAGGAAGCCGGTCAATGAGCTCCACATTGCTGCCTCCAAGCTTGGCATTCATCTTGAGAGCCAAGTTTGCAAGATACTGGTCATTTGCTTTATTTGCAGGGCTGGACAAACAACATTGAGTAACTATCCCAATGTTGGTTTCACAGAACCACTTGAGATAGTTGTAGCCAGGATCCTTCCTAGCCATCACACATACAAGAATTTGCAACTGGTTTCTTGTATCATCATAAACTCTGTCAGCTACTCCTAAGAGCAGTTCACGAAGCATGGCAACATTGGAGAAGGCATTCATTCCAGTGGACTGATACAAAAGTGGCTCATCCATTCTAATTCCAAGACTTGCACAGCGCCTAATAAATTTGGGAATGAAGTGGTCAGGATTCAGTCTGTTGAATCCTTCATACGCACTGAAATCAAGTACAGCCCACCGATCAATGTGTTTGCCCTCCACCACAGATTTTCCTACAAAATTCCAGTGACACCTGTTCCTGTCCACAGTAACCTTGCTCATCCTTCCATTATGAGCCCCTCCTAGCTTTAATTCAGGTGCCATAATCACACGTCCTTCAACTGTAGTCATCCTCATGTTGACTTCAATCCCAAAGTTATTGATCATATCTCCACTGCCAACAATGAAAAAAAATAAGATACTGAGTAAAAAATTCAGAGGCATAACTCAAATCATGCATGTAATGTAATAGAATAGATCAGCATATTGAGTTTTTGGTCTATTGATACTCATAATATTTGTGCACCCATGCATGATGCATATTAACAATTTGGTAATCTATACCTCTCTTGAGTCTATCCCTAAGGGATAAGTAGTAATAGTAGTTGATGCTAAATATGAAAATGAATGCCAAAAACAGACTGGATTCAAGACATGTCAAAATGAAAATGTGTATTGGGGCTTTAAAATAAGAGGAAAATCTAAAATAAATTATACAATCCCAACCATTCAATATTGGCATGAGATCTCCTAAGTACATTCAAGCCAAATGCTTACTAAGGATGTCATAACATATACCCCAGTGGTAGGCCAAGCTTTAGGTAAGTGTTTACCTATTAAAAAAAAACATATATGAAAATAATCAAATCCTACTGATAATGAACAAAGGAAAAAATGGCCAGCTGCCATATGTGAAATGAAGCAACCAACTTCAGACAATGTGGTATAATCTTTGCAGGAGAAATTAGAAAATTTTAGAACACAACAATTATATTAAAACAAAATTTAAGCCTCATAATCACATACCCACATGGTCCAGTCTTTGATCGCACCATTTCACATATGTTGTTCTCTCTGACTTTAGGGGGAACCAGTGACAAATTTTTCAACTTCTGAGCCCCATTTCTATCCAAGTTCTCTTTGAGAAACCTCTGTCCCTCAGTCAAGATGCAGAACTCCATGGGTACATAGTTCTTCCTATTGTTTTTCCCCAAATCTAAGCACGGAATATCCTTGTACTTAATATGCTTCCCATATTTTTCCCTGAAATAATCAATAATCCCAACTTTCTTTGCTGGAGATTTGCCCTCTGGGTCTTCAGCGATAAATGAAAGATACCTTGTGTCCTCACCACTTAACCCTGAGATAGTGTATTTTTGTTTGCAAAGACGGTGAATGACTCTAACTTTTAATCCTTTTAGAGCAACCTCAACTTCTTTCCTTATTCTTCTTAAATCATTCAGCTTAAATCCATTAACATGCTCCTCAAGGAAATCTATAACCGGAATTGGCTTTCGAAATGCTAAGACTGAGTAGTCCAAACATAAGGTTAAACCCTGGGCCGTAGGCTTGAGGCTATGTAAAAATCCTCTAGAAGCTACAATGCCTTGTCCAAGATCATCATCTGGAGAGAATTGAGTTGGGTAAAAGCTCCGTCCAACAGAGATCATATGCCTTGCAGGATTCTCCTTCATCACCACATCCATCCCTTGCAGTATCTCACGAGGTATGGAAAAAAGTTTCCCACTTAAATAATCCTTCAACTTGCGAAGCTCTAGTCGATTCACAAGCTTTATGGTGAATATATACGAATGGATCTTCATGTCTTCGCTCTCAGAGAACTCCACCTTAAATTTTCCAGTGGGCAGCTCAACAACACTAAAAATATTCTTCTCACCATCAAAAGCCGTTCTTGACAAGGGAAATCGTGAGGGATTATCAGAGAACAACTTCTCTTTTATCATGCAGAGAGTAGACTTCGATATCTTCAAGGTACGACCATGCTTGGGTAGCACCTCTGGTTTAATATCAACATCATAGTGCAGAATGATTTTCTCAGAGTTGAATTTCACAGGGAAATGATTGACACGAACTATGGTACGTTGGATAGCATTTGTGCCACCTTTGTCAGGTCGCCTTATGGGGAGAACTCTGTCCATGCGTTCCAAGGAGGATGTTGGTGGCAACCTACCTAAAAGTTTTGATGGCTCCATTTCTGGAATAGAAGGATCAGTACAAGTAATAAAAACAAAGCTTCCAAGGCCATCAGACAATGTATGTATATAATAAATCATAAAATTTCTAGGGCACATCGTTTATGATGCGAAATCATTTGCTTACAAAAAATGATAATGGAAGAAGACTTCCTACTAAAAGGCTTTCAGCTTCCATCCCACTCAATTAAGAAATGAATCAAGGAGGGCACATTCCTGGAGAATTTAACATTCTTATCTCAATCTTACAAAACCATTCATCCACAGGAGGTACAAACTATAGTAAATACTTATGGTTTGTAATCATATTAATCTAAACCAAACCCACTAAACACTTGAATCACACCCATCATTTTGAGGAAACATATCCCACATGTTTTAAGTACGATAAACACTTAAACAAACAAACGTAAACTAAAAGCCAATTTGGCAGTGATTTTAGAAAGTGTTTCTAACAATTTTTTTAATACTTAAAATTTTTTATCATTCAACTGTTTGAAATATTAGGAACGATCTCTAGAATCACTACCAAAAGCGCTCTAATATTGTGATCATAATCCAGTTTGAAGGCTTATTGAAGATGAAGACACCCAACAAGGGCCCATTTGGCTTCTTAGCAAAAATATAGATGAAGAGTTTATTCTCTCTTTCATTATCCTCCATTTCATCGGCAACCAGAGGGCAGAAAATCAAACCAAAACTTCAAATAAATACAGAACATTGAAGAATTCAGGTATTTTGAATCGATGATTATCCGATCTAAAAGAAAACGCAAATGGTCCACTAATGCACTTTCTTTTCATTTTCCTCCACCTCTTCAGCAGCCAAGCGAGGGTTAAAATCAAGCCAAGACCTAAACAAATAAATAAACAAAAAAAGAAAAAAAAAAAAAAAGAAGAGAAAATCCCATTTCAATACCTGGAACAGGATCAGGAGACCTCCGGGACTCGACATAAGCGGGCATGGAAGGCAACGGGCGCCGCGGGGGCGACAGTGGAGGAAGCTGGCGCATCGGGGGTGAGAGCGGAGGAAGAGGGCGCCGCGGCGGCGACGGCGACGGCGGCGACTGCGGAGGAAGAGGGCGCCGGGGGGGCGACGGCGGAGGAAGCGGGCGCGACATCGGAGGAAGCGGGCGCCGCGGGGGTGAGAGCGGAGGAAGGGGGCGCCGCGGCGGGGACGGAGGAAGAGGGCGCCGCGGCGGGGACGGAGGAAGAGGGCGCCGCGGCGGGGACGGAGGAAGTGGGCGCCGCGGCGGCGACGGAGGAAGAGGGCGCCACGGCGGAGAATTTCTAGGGCTGAGGCCAGAGCTCCGCCACCCCCCTCCACCATTGCCACCATACCCATCACTCCTTCCGCCATAGTGGTAGTAGTCTCGGTCATGACCCATATCGGGAGGCCCTCTCCACCGGTGTACTGGTGGCGGCGGTGCGTCTTCCTCGTACCCTCTGCTGTACCCTGGCCTTCGACCTCCTCTAAAGCCTCCTCCGTGGTGATGGCGCGGGTGATCACCGCCGTTTCTTCCCCTATTGAGACCGCCATCTCTTCCTCTATAGCCGCCGCCGCCTCTCCAGCGATCGTCCATAGCAGAGACTCAACTCGGCGGTGACTCAATTGACTTTTCACTAGGAGTCTGAGAGCTAAAAGGAGAAGGGAAAAGCGGGTTTTGCGCGTGGGGAGGGCTGTTTACACATGGGTTTGTTGGTCAGTGGTTTTGTGAAATGAGGGGAAGGGTCGGTTCCCTCTCTCGTGTAAATGCACTAAAGCTTTTCAATCATTTAATATGAAAATTCATTCTTGAATCATTGGTAATAAAACTGCAATCCAAAGAAAATGTTTGAAAATGTAAATTCTGTAGAAATGTGACTATCGATTGGATGGCGGTGGAGTTCAAACAGGACCTAATCAAATTGCTTTGTTCTCGGTTTTACTCTAGAGCTTACCCCGTAAATCAACTTAATTACTTAAAGTGACTTAATGACATAATTATTTCATTAATATGAATTTCAAATACTTTTTATAAATATAATTTCGGATTCAAATAAAAATAAATTAATTTTAAGTATCAATCAGAATAATTAATTTATTTTTATTTAAATTTAAAATTATATTTACAAAAATAATTTGACATTAATATAAAAATCTATAAATTATTAAGTCACTTTAAGTCATTGAATTAATTCATCAACTTTCTTCTTGCTTCCAATAATTTTTTTTTTTTTAATGAGTAAATATATCTAATTTCACATCTATAAGAGCAAGTTGTCTTTCCTAGACAGTACAAAATTCTTGTGTCAAAGGTGCATAAGGTTTGAATCTATTAATTTCTTTCATTCTTATTCTTAGAAATGAAAATAAAAGAAAAGTGGAAGGACTATGTGTTATTCCCATCTGTTTCATATACGAAATCTAATTTCTATATCTAATTTAAGATTTTATTTTATAAATTCGCATTAATCCTTATGTAAGTTATTAGTTAATTAACATTAAAGATAGGTTAAACAAATATTGAGATCAAATTTTTATATCCATTTGAAAGTTATCTCCGAAAAATGTTAAGTATGTTTGGATACCTTCTTTTAAAACATGTTTTAGCAATAGTTTTTCTGAAAAAAAAAAAAAAAAAGATTTATAAAATTTTCATTCAAAAATATATTTGGTCAATCACAAACCGTTGTTAAGAAAATAGAAAATACTCACAATGATTTAGTTGTACAAATTAAAAAAATTGTTCCCAAAGTAATAAATATAAAAACATTGTTGGGTACAAATGGAATATCATGTAATAATAAATATTTTTACCAATTATTGTTCTAACTAATAAAATTGAGGAAATAGTTGAATAAGAAGATATCGAGTATCATTGAGAGAGGATTATTAGTGCCATTGGTGCCTAAGTACCTACTTGGTAACTATTTTCAAACATAGTTTTTGTTTACTGTTTTATGATATTTTGTAGAATAAAAAATTGTTTGAAAATTAAAAATGTTTTAAACCTGTTTTTACTATTTTTAAAAATAATTTTTATGTCTAGTGTTTTATTTTTAATTATTCTACATGTTTATATAGTTATTTTTTAAAACAACTTTTAGAAAACAAGTGAAAACAATTAAAACATGTTTTCTAAAAATAGTATGTTTTCTTGAAAATAGAAAATTATTTTCGAAAACGTTTGCCAAATAGACCTTAAGCCTCTACTAAACTCTCTCACTTCTTATTTTCAAATAATTCTCTACTTACTACCAAACATTAGGCCATACTATTGGTTACTATACCTCTTTGTACTCTCAACCTTTCATATCGTGCATACAACTATTCCCTCACTAGTTGATTATGACCTGATTGATCTCAATGTTGACATAAGATGACATACATATGGTGCCTTAAGCTCATAGTGTCGATTGGTCAATTAGGAGAGGCTATGCTAGAGCTAATTTCTATTATTGTGTCCTATCATAGTTTATGGTGCCAAAGTTGATAATCCATGTTGAGAGTCTTGTTATTGGTAAGTCTACTTTTGCTTTTACCGATGATGAATTCATTGATCATTTTGTAACAACCTTAGTTTTATGAATAATTTGTTTGACTTTTCCTTTCTTCTTGCTAAGTAAATGAAAACATCACCTTCTTTCTTATCCTTTGCCAAACAACCAAGTGCATCACCTTCTTGCTTATCTTTTGCAAAGAAACCAAGTTTGTCACCTTCTTGCTTATTCTTTGTCAAGTAACCAACTACATCACCTACTCTATTTTGTGAGAGATTTCAACCATACGTTCCTAAGTAGCTACAAGGTTCATGTAATCTAAGCACGAGGTTTCATAATACATGGAATCACTTGCTTAAAAAGTTGTAAAGCTCAAGCATATTGCCACATGTCATCTCCATGAAAATCTTTTGCCTTTGATCAATACCTAGATAAGGCATGCAACAAGTCACTTATATGTTTCATCTACTTATGTAGTTGGAAGGCTTAAGCATATTGCCACATGTCATTTCCATGCAAATTTTTTCCCTTTAATTGACACTTAGGTATGTCACCTAACAAGTCACTTGTATGCTTCACCTACTTAACTAACTACAAGGCTTAAGCACATTGCTACATGTCATTTCCATGTAATAAGAAAGATACCAATTTTTTGCGTTAATAGAAAGAATCTGCTCTATAGTCACATCATCTATGAATTATCTTACATAAAAGGTAGTACTTCCTCTCAATTCGTTTTCTCTTCCAGTGGTACTTTGGTTCTTTAAACTATGCTACCACCCTACTATTATCACATAAAAAACATCTTGGATGATACAACCAAGCGAACTACCTCTAAGCCAAAAAGGCTTTCTTTGTTGCTTTAAAAGTAGGAACAAATACCACTTAGAGCTTACAAATACCTAAAAATAGACCTGCAAGAGTCATTATTAGATTGAAAATCTAATTCCAAATACCTAAAGAGTACTAATTTATAAAAAAGACTCACAAACATATAATCCCTCATTCTCCTAAGATACTTGAGTATATGCTTGACATTCACCTAAAGCTCTAATCATGGATTGAACTAATATCTACTCACTATTCCTATTATAAAACAAATATTTAGTCTAACACATAGCATCACATATATAAGACACCCACTCTAGAGGCATATGGTACTACCTTGATGTGATTTCTCTTCTTAAATATCCAAAGACACTGATCTTGAGAAAGACAACTCCAAACCTAAAGGGTAGCAAACCCTTCTTAGAGTTCTTCATCATACACTTGACCAAATGCTTGTCACTGTAGGAGGCATAACACAATTTTCCTATTCTTGCAGTCCCAAAGGACCATAATCCTAAGAATATATTGTGCCCATTCTATATTTTCATCTAGAACTGAGTAGACAACCAGATCTTGATAAATAACAATATCCCTACTTCATTCCAAATGAGTTACCTAAAAGATCTAAGAGAATCACCATGCTTCCATACGTCTTCTTAATTATACACTCAAGGCCCTTGGATAAAAAAGAGCACCAACACTACTCATTACTCATCATAATTTGTGAGACACAAACCTCCCACTATGATAAGGTACTAATGTACTATGAGTCATAGGGATGGTATATCTCTAAACCTTTGGATCCATAGTATCTTATGCAAAAGTGTGACTATCCTCTAATGTATTCTGGTTTATATTACTCTTTGCCTTATTACTTATCATATAGTCTTTATCAGAAAGCTAAGTTTTGTATTAATAAACACCTTATGATTATCTTGACTCTAAAGAAATAACCTTTAAATCCTCTTCGATATCTTATAAACTAATATACCTCTTTAGGTAAAGAAGGTATAACACAATATCTAAGACAAATCCCTAAAAGAATATGGGAAGTGATGAGAAACAAATTGTTGATCTCACTATGTCTATTAAAGTTTGATTTCTTCTTTCCATTACTCCAAATTAGAATGGAGTCCCGGGTGTACACAATTGGGATATAATCTAGTGCTCCTTAAGGAAAGAATCAAACTTACTAGACACACCATCTCAATCTAATCAAAGTGTCTTGATATATTTACCCTGTAGGTTTCCCATTTCTGCCTTAAATTGAACGAATTCATCCAAGGTGTCAAATTTCCTAGGTGCTAGGTACACATATCCAAACCTAGAGTAATCAACTTGAAGTGATGAAATACCCATGCTTCCCTATGCATGAACACTAAAAGGCATATATGTGATTGAAGCCAAAATATGTGCTCCAATGGCAAAAATATGATAGAGCTTAATTCATCCGACTTAACTCAAATTGATGTTATGACCCTAACTATGTATCTTAATTCTATTTTGAACATAATTCCATGTTTAAGGGATGAAAAAAATGCTAAGTGCAAAAGCCATTCTGAATCAAGAAAGTAGAAGGGGTTAAATATGCATAAATGCTATACTTAGAACTTTTGAACCATGAAGAGTCTAAGTAAGGGCATAAAGTGTAAGCCATAGGCAAGAATTACTAGCAATAGATGTTTTGGAATGAGATAAAGGGTAAGCAATGATAATGAAGGAGGTTTGAAGCAAATGCAATCAAGTTCACATGAGAATTTAGAACTCAAAATTTGAACGCAATATGTACTTTGACTTTAAGGTGAAATTTAGAGTACTTTCCAATGTCATTTTTTTGGAATTCTATATAACTTTTTGAAGCTTAAGAATTCATGAGTCCAAAGCTTCAAATGGTGTGCAAATTGGAGTTGAAAAGAGGAAGTTATGGGCATTGGAAGTAAACTAGTAGTGGGTTAGTTCGCAATTCACAATGAATTTCGAACTCACCTCCTTGATTTCAAATTGGCCACTTTTCTTCCACTTATGAGTTCGAAATTGATTAGAAAATCACCCTAATTTTGAACCCAACCACTGTTGATCAAGTTTTGAGTTTCGAAACCTGTCAAAACAAGTTCCAAGTGCGGAACAATTCAAAATGCTTAATACTCATGTAGAATTTATAATATTTTAAGTATTTTAGGTTGTTTATGACTTTTCTTTGTAATAAGTGACCAATGAGGTGTGCCACATGTTAGGTTGTTGAATTTATTATATAAACTCTTTTGGTTCTAGGGTTTTTGGCAGAGACAAAAGAGAAAGAACGTAGGGAAAGAGATTGATCTCTTATCTTGAAATTCTTTAATAAAATTTTAAGTTTTCTTTTATTTTATTTTCTTTTTTGTCTTTCTATTTTATTTTCTTGAAAACCAAACATAGAATGTGAGTGGAAATCCTCTATCATGTTTAGCTAACTTGATTGATTTGGAGATGCTAACATGAAGATAGAAAATCCAAAAAAAAATAGCAAGAACATGATAAATTTATGGTTTTTTTTTTTTTTATGTTTTCAAGATTTAATTGATAAAAACAAATCCTCTATGTGAGATCACTCTAAATAAATTATAAAGGATTCTTATTAAGATACTAGTGATTCTTTGGAAGACCTTGATCACTAGTAACTATAATTTGATCTTATTGTTTACAAATCTAAGAGCCAAATCTACAAATATAGATATAGGTTTTGATTGAATAAAATTGAAAATCAAAATTAACTACACCTATCCTTGTGAGTTGCATTAGGGAATGATACAATAGATTATTACTTGATACTAGTATTTCTTGGTAACTTTTGGTCATTAGTTATCCTAGACTTCCCTATCATTATCTATCATAAAACAAAGTTACTAGGAGTGGGAAGTGTTAAAAAGCCAAACCTTTAACCATTAATTAAGATTATTCACTTGATGGTTTTAGGAATCTATCTTAAAAAGGAAAAATCTAAGTTTTGGATGTAATATTAATTTTAAGATTCAATTTGGTTGCATGAAGTGTCAAAGAGCATGCGACCAAGTATGAGGTGTCAAGGGCATGTAACGAAGCATGAGGTGTCCAAGAATGTAACAAAGCACAAGGTGTCCAAGGCATGTAACCAAGTATGAGGTGTCCAAGTATGTAACCAAGTATGAGGTGTTACAATTCATGCAAACAAACACGAGGTGTCAAAATGCATGTAACCTAGAGGACACTAAGCTGCCTTCATCGCTTGACACCTAGTATGACATGGTGACTTAGCAAACTGTTGCACCTGCCAAGTAGCTGCAAGGATCAAGCACTTGCCACATGTCATCTCCATTCAATAAAGGATACACTAATCACTTTCCTTTGATTGAAACCTAGTGACAAGTCACCTATATGTTTACTTGCTTTGATTTCCTATAAATAGGGTGTTCACCTACTAAGGAAGAAAAGGAAAGAAGTGTGAAAAAGCTCCTATGGTGGTGCTATGTGGAAGGTTAGATCTTTAAGTTGTCATAATGGATGTAGTACAATAATTCCTATCTAAAAGGTGAGTGATTTTATAATGTATGATTTTACTTGGTTTTAAAATTATGTATCTCATGCTTAAAATGTTATATATATTCATTTTTTTTTAAATATCAGGAGATATGCTTTGAAAATGTGTTGACCAAATGTTATGTTTATGATAAATATGTGTTCCTTATATCATTGATATATATATATATATATATATATATATATATATATATATATATGTATGTATGTATGTATGTATGTATGTATGTATGTATGTATATAGCTAAGATGATTTAATGATCATGAAGAGATGAGTATGACTTAGGGAAACTCTATCTAAGGAGGCTGGGTTTTAAGTGATACCATTATGACCTCTTCAGTCTTTCCTAAGAGCTTACCTAGTACATACTATTCATTGAAAATCACTAGTATTGTCATTATGGTACTTTATAGTATTGTTAGGGATGTGATTGTAATATACCCTAGACCTATATCGTGCTATAGAGATGAAGGGGCATAGTGTAATCGATTGACCTGGTAATCTTTTGTGCTGAGAGATGAAGGGGCATTGAAGTAGTTTGTATTAGAAGCATGATGAGAAATGTAGGAACACTAGGCCTATATGACACCATGATATATGAGATATATGTTGTTTGCCGATGCATATATGATATATGATAATGGAGGAAGAGGCAATATAGCAATTATATTGCATGATATTAGGATGTGTCGAGAGTTAGAGTGGCACTACAACCGTGAATTATGAATGTGTTTGATTGACTATACATTGGGTTGTCTGATGTTGTATGCTTACTTGATTGTTATGCTATATATTATTTGCATTGAGTATTACATGCATGATGAACCACTTTTTTCTATTTTGGATTGACCATCCTAAAACCTGCATTATATGATCATTCATGAATTTATATTCACTTTGTAGTTATATAAATTTTTCAGATGAGGACTTAGTAAAACCAGATACCAAGTAAGTTTCCGAGGACATACAACAAGGCATATTGTCATTGTTGCCCTTTTCTTTTTTCTTCTTTTTGGATAGAATACTAGCATGTAGCCATTCCTTTAAGTATGTACAAGTTTTTGATCCCTTAAGGCCAACTTTTATGTACTCAAAACTTTGTATCTCAGAAGGGTAATGATATATAGTTCCTTAGATATGCTTCCTTATGTTGCTCTGACACAATATATCTGGTCATAAGTTAAATTTTCCTTCATAGGATAGTATCTCCATCTCAGTTTTCAAACTAGAGATGAGACACTGTCTTGCTGGAATGGTGCTTGCAAAGGTGGGTCGTCACATAACATATTAGTATGAACTAACTCCAAACATTCCTTAGCTTTATGTCCTTTAGCAATAAAGGGTCTCTTCATCATTTTACCACTTATAAAGGATTCGTAGACTGGAAGATCCTCCATAATCAAAATCTCTAAACTTAATAGGTCTTTGGATCCTATTTAGATCAATATGAACTTGATTTTAAAAGCCAAATGTTTTTATTAGTGTTAGGTTCATTTCTTTAGTTAGACCTGACTGTTCTCATTACTTTGTAAAAAGATAATGGATCACACATAAAAAAGAAAAGCAATAACTCGCACTAGCCTACATAACTATCCTTGCAGCAACTGAAGCCAAAGTAAGTACAATCTCGTCCTCATCTGTTAAAAACCTTGTAAAGAATTATAGCTAGTGGGCTTAGAATCTATCCACCATAATTGGTGAAATCCACCATTAGTTATTCAACAACAAGAAAATGATGCATACTTTCATTTTTCCTTAGGTAAATCAAGCATTCATTTTCTAGTGTTCAAGAAGGACACAAAATAATCTCTTGTCCTTGAGTTTTATCAATCACTCTTTCTCCTGAACTTTCCATATTTGGTGCTGTTGTTATTCGTCTTGGTAGAAGACCTTGAAAAACCCTTAACTTCCATATGAACACTCCTATAATCTTGGGGAATTTTCCCTAGCCATTTTGAAGGAATCTGGTAATTTCTTATGATCATATAAAACTTGTTGTCCATAATTATCCTAAGAGTAGTTTATCTAAGCTGACTTGCCCTTATCACTAAATAACCCTTGTAGACTAAAAAGAGAATATCGAAGTTCATGACAATAGACATGTGTTGCTTTTGCAACAAATTATTTAAAGACTTAAGTATGAAACACTTAGTTTTCTAATCTGTTTGATTTCACCTTTAATATACCACTCTTTCTTTTTGTGAGGTTAGTTCATAAGGAATAGTTAACTTTGTTGGGATTGAGCCCCCAAAAGTAATACATGATACAACAAAGTTAGATTTCATTGTCTCCTTATTATTCTTTTTATGTATTGATGTTGATTTGAGAATTCTACCTATATCACTTGCATTGTACATTACTAGGGTGCATAAAGAGTTGCGCAAAGGATATAAGTTATAAGTTGATTGCAAGATTGTAAGTTATTCACAGCCAGTTCATGGATTTAAGCAATTTAGTAGAGACTATAATGCGATGTTAGGATTGAGCCTTAGAAATCATGACATGATGTAATAGATTGATATTCATTTATAAATATATTTATTCATATTTAATGTTTTCCTTTTATCCTAAATGCATTTACTGGTTATTTGAGCATACATGTCCATATTTTTTACATTATACATGACTTGGGTATATTAAGAGTTGTACAAAATATATAATCTATAGGTTCTTTATAAGTAGATAAGTTGTCTATAGTCAGTTCATGGATTTGGGCAATCTAATGGAGATTGTAGTACACTACCTCTTAATTAGAAGAATGACTTGTTTTGGCCATCGGGATGAGTTTCCCATGATGAGTGCACTAGTGTGTATGATTGGACAAGATCTATGGTGAATCATAAAGCAAAGCTATCAACTGTCATGATTCACCAAAGTACTTTATTGCATGGATTCTCAACTTTGAGAGGGTATCAAACTTGTGCCAAAGTTAACAAGAAGCTTTGACCTACAGCAGAGACCTTAAGGTGGTTACGTATCCTTATGGAATGGTCACTATTAATGGAGGCTGGTGGCAACAGTTATTCTCAATAGAGGCACCATGATATCTTATAGTATTTAAACAATGTGTTATTGGGATTAAGCCCTAGAAAGCTTGACATGATGTAACAAATAGAGATTCATTTAATAATTTATTTATGTATATTTCTTGGTTTCCCATTTATTATCTTTTTTGCATTAATAAGCTATTTGAGCATACATGCCCCACATCATTTGCATTTACATGACTTGGGTGCATTAAGAGTTTCACTAAAGATCCAAGTCTTGGGTTTCTTATAGAGTGATGAGTAGTTTATAGTTGGTTCATGGATTTGGGCAATCCATTTGAGACTGTAGTGCACTACCTCCTAATTGAAGAGATAACTTATCTTAAACGTTGAAATGGTTTTCCCATGGTGAGTGCACTAGCATATGTGATGAATATTGGATAGGACTTATGGTTATCAATTGTCATGATTCACCAAGCTATTATACTGTATGGACTCTCAACCTTGAGAGGATATTGAGTTTATGCCAAAGTTAACAGGAGACTTTGACCTATAGATAAGACCTTAAAGTGGTCATATATCCATGTGGATTGGGTCACTATTGACGAAAGTTGGTAATAATAGATATTCTTAATAGAGGCATCATGATATCTCATGGATTGAGACAGTATGTCCCTTTGGGTGATCCAAAGGACATATGATCTAAAACAATATGACCATAACATTTTCTTTAGTGGAAATTTGATATATGCTCCTTAGAGTTAGTGTATGTCAATTGATCACATAATAAGTGAGATTTGTAACTCAAGGATTGAGAATGTAATCTTAATAGGTGATAATATTACTTGTTAGATTACGAGCATTAGTTTATGAAGAGTCTGCATGTAGTAGATAGTAGGTCATCGACCCGAGCTTGTAATTTATATAGGGTGCTAGAATGTAGTTGATTCTATTTAGTGGAATGTTGAATCAACTTCAAATTTGGATTATGAGAGAACTAGTACTCCTATGGGTCCTAATGGTCCCCATTCTAAGCTTATATGCCTTGATGACATGGTTTATGAGGATGAGATTGGTTATAGGTTCACTCTTATGCATAAGAGTATTTTGGTAACTACGCAAGGTTGCATAGGGGATAGTGAACAAGTTCTTTGGATTGAGCCAATTGATTAATTAGATGACCCTGTGTGGTTAATTAATCAATTAGTACTCGTTTTATGCTAATTAAGTAACCTAAGCCTTGGTGGGCTCAATTCACTTAAGCCTTGTAAAGCAACCCTATAAATATCCCTTAAGGGTTCAGAGTTAGGGTTTCCATAGCTTTAGTAAGTTGTCTTCCACTTCTAAAAAGAGAAAACCAAAGCTTCTTTCTTTTCAAAGCCCACCCTTTGAAGTGCCAAGGTCGTGATCAAAGTCATTAGACGAAAGACTTTGGGTGTACAAGACCTTTGCAGACTGCAAGCTTCATCTTTATCGAGTGGAATTGATTTGGGAATGTCCAAATCAAAGGTAAAGAGTTTTATAACGAATTTTCATTGGATCCTAGAATGTTAGAAATTTTATTTTCGCTTTGTTGCATAGGATCTAGAGGCTTAGGGTAGTTAACATGTACCTATTCAATTTAGGGTATGGGAATGTAGAAGTCCAATGTTCCCTACAACTAGTATTAGAGCCCTATGATAGTTTTTTCATGTTAGATATGCTATAGGATGTGATAACTATGTTTTATAGGTTATGGTTATTTATCCCATGGCCACATGGATTAATGAATGTGAGTTCTATATTATAATCTTATAATGTCATTGTTATAATCGTAATTGATGTTAGGATTGCATTGTTGGATTGTTTGTCTTCTAAAATGGGTTGTAAGCTCCGTGTTTAGGAACATAGAGTTTTTATTGATTGTAAAAATCTTGTTTTTATTAAATTGGTTATAAACTCCTTTAATGGAATATAAGATTTTTTTTAATTGTAAAAATATGTTTTTTTTTATCAATCTTATAACCTATAGAAGGCAAGAAAGTAATCCAGGACATCAATCATGGCTATCGTGACTCCCACTTCAACTAAGGTAAGTTTTCGATGGAGAAAACGATTGAATTTTGCAAAAGTAGCACCCTTGGGTGCATAGGAAAGGGGTGCAACAGTTGAGCATTGAGATAAGTGCTCGAGTGGTTCAGGCACTCAAGTGGTCACTTACAACGCTTAAGTAGTATGAACGATCAAGTAATGCTTCTAGTAGTCTTAAAAAAATTTTAGGCACTCAAGTGCAAGTGATGGTAGATTGGGATTTTGTAATAGATTAAGGTTTTTTTTTTTTTTTTTTTTTTTTTTTGTAAGTAACCCTATTTTTGGTTGTAAGATTATTTTGGTAATTTTGATTTTTAACCAAATCTAATTACCAAATATGCAACAAGATCCTTAAGGCCATGAGAAGTAACTAGTTTATTTTTATTATTTGTTTTATGCTTCATTTGTTGCTTAGCATGTGTTAAATAAATAATAAACTAGAAAAATAATTTTGGATTTTTCTTAAGGAAAATAAATTTTCATGAGAAGTTATTTATGATGTAATTTTTATTTGAATTGTTTGTTGTTAAAAGATATTGCTATTCCGTTTTGGATTATCCACTTGGTTGGATAGGTGGTTCTCCATGCTTTCCTTCTTAAGAGAAGGAGAACTACACTTATCACTAGTCCTCCAAACTCTCCTCCCTGAGAGAAAAAGGAAACCATTTTGCATATAGATAGTTTGTGGATAAAGGAATGAGAAAACAATTTTTGTAGCATAGGAGTCCCAATTTAAGAAGTAAATAATGAATTTGAAAAATCTCATGATTGAAAATTTTGTTTTAAGAAAGGTTACAAAAATTACTAAATGTCTTTCTTTTCAAATGATTAAGTAGGAGAGGGCCCTAACAAAGCCCATGACCTCCATTGTTGAGTCTATCTTGATTTGAGTTCATCACTACCCCATTAGTGGGTTGAACCCTAAGAATCGAGGGATATAGACTCTTCTTGAGGGTGAAACTAGAGATGTTTGTAGTGGGCTTTCTTGCTTGGTGACATTGATAGTTCAAGGAAGATGGTTATACACTTAACATGTGATATGGAGTGGTTTAATCGCCCACTGCAGTCTCACTTACATAGTCCATGAGACAAATAAAAAGGTATGCTGATCTTGCCTTTAGATGCCTTTATGGTTATGGCAAAGAGATTAATTTGAGAGGGTTTCTAACTAGTAATAAGGTCATGACTTGCACATTGTAGGTGTGATTCTTATGGTACTAGGATACCTTGCAAAAGAATATGTAGTTTGAGAGCACTATATTTTTGCTAAATTAATTACCAACTTGTTATATATGCTCAATTAATTAATGTATGTCTTTATTTTCAAGATATCATCTCACTACTAATAAGTTGACTAGCTCAAACTATGTGGATTTGAAAAAGAATTTGGACATAGTACTCATTTTAGAGTTAAAGTGGGTAACGTAGGAAATTGCTCATTCTACCCCTAATGAACATTCAACTTAGGAGGAGAAAAACAACTATCATAGTTGGAAGAAGATGGATTAGAAGACAAAGTATATCATACTTGGGTCTTTGGGTAACGTGTAGCAACATCAACATGTGCTTATGCCAACAACTTATGATATTTTTTTTAGTCTCCATGACTTATTTGGTGGCAAAGGAATGTCAGTTAGGTAAGTTGCTTTTACGGCTATTATGAATACTAAGATGTCAAAAGGAACTCTCATTAGAGATCATATATTTTGTATGATCATAATTTTTAATGAAATGGAGATCCTTGGAGGTAAGATCAATGGAGAAACCTAAGTTGACATGGTCCTAGAACTTATCGGATTCTTTCAAGTAGTTCAAGCTCAATTATTCTATGAATAAGATGGTGCTGAGCTTAATTGAACTAATGAGGGAACTTTAGATGATTAAGGGGATTCTCAAGGATTAGAGAGGTCTTCATATGGTAGTGAATGGTTCTTTAAGTTCTTCTAACTAGAAGAAGAAGAACACTATAAAGACCACCAAGCATAAGGGAAAGTTCAAGGGCAAGAGGAAAAAGAAGAAGAAGAGTAAGGGTTAAGACAAGTGTTTCCTTCGTAGTCAGAAAGGCCACTGGAAGAAGGAATACCCTAAGTTCCTAAAGAGAGAGTTAGGTATGCATCATTCTTTTCTAGTTGAATCATGTTTAGTGTTGGATTCCACTAATTCTTGGTGGGTAGATTTTAGAGCCAATCAGTTTATAATTCTTTATAGGGTTTCAGCTAAGGAGAAGGTTGAATGATGGGGATATGTACTTAACATTAGCTTCTGAAGCGAGAGTTGTCATGTAGGCAGTGAGAGATGTTACCCTCATTTTAGATAATAGTAGTCTTCTAAAGTTAAAATATTGTCTTTATGTTCCTGAGTCTAGGAAGAATTTGATTTCGATTTCTAGTTTATGTAAACAAAAATTATTCATTGGTTTTTTTTTTTTTTATATATATAATAAACATGTTTTCATTAAGATGAATGATTTGTTTATATGCTTAGGATCATTGATAGATAGTCTTTATTATGTGACTTCATTATATGTTTTATTAAGTAATGAGAATTATCATAGCTCACATAAAAGGAAAAAGGCTAACATTAATTAAACACAACTTTAGCACTTATGCATAGGTCATATTAATCTAAATAGAATATAAAGATTGGTTAAGTCTGGAATATTACCCCCTTTGATTTTAGAAGATCTTCCAATTTGCAAATCCTAAATCGAAGGTAAAAGACCAAAATGCCCTTTACTGCTAAAGGATATAGAGCTTAAGAGTGTTTAAAGTTAAGGCATATTGACGTGTGTGGGCCTTTCAATGTCTATGCATAAGGAGGTTACGCGTACTTTGTCACGATTACGGATGATTACTTCAAGTTTGGATATGTTTACCTAATGTATAGGATATTTGGTGCCTTGGACAAATTCATTGAATTTAAGGTGGAATAAAAAAACCAGTTGGGTAAACATATTAAGGCACTTTGATCTGAGTGAGGTAGCGAGTACATATCTACTTTGTTCGATTTTTTCCTCAAAGAGCATGAGATTTTATCCCAGTTGAGTGCACCTGGAACTCTGCAAAAAAATTGAGAAGTGGAAAGAAAAAAATTGAACATTAATGAACATGGTAAGATATATGATGAATTTCTCATCACTTCCTTTATCCTTTTAGGGAT
Source organism: Vitis rotundifolia (assembly GCA_030254885.1). Lineage (NCBI taxonomy): Eukaryota > Viridiplantae > Streptophyta > Magnoliopsida > Vitales > Vitaceae > Vitis > Vitis rotundifolia. The sequence continues at coordinate 17,877,951 of CM058160.1, forward strand.
ATACCTTGGAGGCTGCGACGTACATTCTCAAACTAGTGCTTTCCAAGTCAATACCTTTAACTCCTAGAGAAATGTGGAAAGGTCAAAAACTTATTTTACAACATATTCACATTTGAGGGTGCCCAACACACATACTGAAACCAAAAGTAGATAAATTGGAAGAAAAGTTTTGTTTGAAACTTAGATTGCTTTGTTCCCATGCCCTAGATTGTGTAAGGTGCATGCAAAAAATCTATTACAATGGATAAATGGGTATTAAAAAACAATAATAATTCCATAGAAAACGTAGATTTAGAGAATAAGGCCACATATCTTTGATCCAGATAGTCTCGAATCGATTCCAATCGATGTGGATAACTCCAAAGTCGTAATAGGTCTTGTAAATGCCATGATCTTTCACCCGATGACTCTTCCTTGTGTCTAGGTACTAAGATGGTGAAAATCTCAAGGGTAAAGGCTAGGGTTCTCTTTCTAAGCTGAAGGGGAGAAAGACAAGACTTAGAAACCCTAACCTCTTAAGGGGTATTTATAGGCTTCCTATTGGGCTTAAGTGACTTAAGCCCATCATGGGCTTGGGTTACTTAATCTAACCCAAAAGGATTGCTAATTGATTAATTAACCAGATAAGGCCTAATTAATCAATTAGTCTAGTCCAGAGATACCACTCACTTATCCTTGTGCAACCTTGCATAATTACCAAAATGCCCTTATGCACAAAAGTGAACTAAAAACCCATATAATCCTCATAAGCTGTGCCAAAAAGGAATATGAGCTCAGAGCAGGGACCACTAGGACCTATAGGAGTATTGATTCCCTTAGAATCAAATTATGAAATTAACTCAACATCCACTACAAAGAGTCAGCTACACTTCAGTAACTTATATATATTACAACGAGATACCAAGTGCTCAGGTCTATGATCTACAATCCACTACATGCAAACTCTTGATGAACTAGTGTCTATAATCTAACAAGGTAGTGCTATCATCTATCAAGATTACCTTTCAAATCCTTGAGTGACATATCCCACTTATTATGTGATCAACTGACAAACTCTAGCTCTAAGAAGGATGTGTCAAATTCCATTAAAGAAATTACTGTGGCCACAAATTTCATGATTACATGTTCTTTGGATTACCCAAAGGGATACACTATCTCAATCTCATGAAATATTATGGTACCTTTATTGAGAATAACTATTGCCACTAGCCTCCATCAACAGTGACTTAATCTATAGGGATATATGACCACTTTAGGGTCTCACCTATAGGTCAAAGTCTCCTGTTGATTTTGACATAGACTCAATATCCTGTCAAGGTTGAGAGTCTATACAGTATTGTAGCTTGGTGAATCATGACAATTGATAACCTTGCATTGTGATTCACCATAGGTCTTGTTTAGTGTGCATCACATTCACTAGTGCACTCACCATGGGAAACCCATCCTAATGACCAAGATAAGTCATCCTTCTAATTAGGAGGTGGTGCACTACAAGTCTCTACTGGATTAGCCAAATCTATGAACCAATTATGGATAACTTATCTATTTACAAGGAACCTATGACTTGTATCTTTTGTGCAATTCCTAATGCACCCAAGTCATGTACACTGTAAGAGACATGAGCTAAATGCTCAAATCAATATCAATATGCTAAAGAGACAACAAATAGATAGTTAAGTCTAACTTTGTTACATCATGTCTTGCTTTTAAGGGCTCAATCCCAATAGGTTTGAGGTATGCCTGTTTGTGGGGTCTCCAAAACGAATGAAAGACATTATTTTTATAGTTAGCTCAACTAGAAGGCATTTGTCAATTCAAATGGAGGATTTTTGGAAGAGGACTATGTGATGAGTAATTGGGTTAAACATGATATAGATTGGAGACACTTGAAGACACTCCCTTATTAGCAAAATAGATTATGGGTCCAGATAGGTTCATTTATTTTGTAGGGTCTTTCGAGATAATTATAGAGGAACATGAGAACGATCCTATAGATTGCAATGGAACAAAAAACAATGATGATGCTATTCTATGGCAAGGAGCTATGGAGGTAGAGTTAAAATCTATTTATTCTAATGAAATATGGGATCTTGTAGAGGCACTTGAAGGGATAAAACCCATAGGGTACAATTGGGTCTATAAGAGGAAAAAAATAGTGGATGGAAGGATTGAGACATATAAGGCTAGGCTAGTAATGAAGGGTTATAGTCAGCAACCTGGTTTTGAGTATGAGGAGACTTTTCATTAGTAGCCATGCTCAAATCTATTAGAATACTCTTATCCATTGCAACGCATCTCGATTATGAGATATGAAAAATAAATGTCAAGATAACGTTCTTGAATAGTGATCTTGAAGAGAGCATCTATATGATGCAACTAGATAAATTCATAGCAAAAGGCTAAGAACACCTTATATCAAAATTGCATAAATCCATTTATGAATTAAAGCAAACATCTCACTCATGGAATAGACATTTTGATAGGGCTATCAAGACTCCTGATTTTTATCAAAACGAGGATGAGCCTTGTATGTACAAGAAGATGTAGAGAAACAAGGTGATGTTTTTGGTCTTATACATGAATGACATAACTCATTGGGAATGAATTATTATCATCAATCAAGATTTGGTTATCTACTCAATTCCAGATGAAAAGATCTGGGTGAAGTGTAATATATTCTTGGGATAAAAGACCTTTAGGATTACAAGAATAGGAATATTGTTGTTGGGATTGAGCCTTATAAAACATTACATGATGTAACAGGTAGAGATTCATTTATAAATTTATTTATTTATGTTTCTTGGTTTCCCTTGATCCATTTTGCATTAATTGGATATTTTAGCATACATACCTCACATTACTTGCATTGTACATGACTTGGGTGATTTAGAAGTTGCACAGAAGATCCAAGTTATAGGTTCCTTGCAGAGTCATGAGTTGTCCACTCTTAGTTCATGGATTTGGACAATCCATTTGAGACTGTAGTGCACTAGTGTATGTGATGCACACTAGATAGGACCTATGGTGAATCATGACATAAGACTATCAATTATCATGATTCACTAAGCTACTATATTGTATGGATTCTCAACCTTGAGAGGATATTGAGCCTATAAGAAAGTCAATAGAAGGCTTTAACCTATGGGTGTGATAGTAAAATGGTTATATATTCTTATGGATTGGGTCATTGTTGATGGAAGCTAGTGGTAACATGTATTCTCAATAGAGGCACCATGATATCTTAACAACAATGTGTCCTATTGGGTGATCCCAAGGACATGTGATCTAGAAGACTATGGTCATAATGGAAATTTGACATATGCTCCTTAGAGTTAGAGTGTGTCTATTGATCACATAATAAGTGAGATCTATAACTTAAGGATTAGAGAGGTAATCTTAATAGGTGATAACACTCCCTTATTAGATTATGGCAGCAGTTCATGGTGAGTCTGCATGTGGTGAATAGTAGGTTACAAAATCGAATTTCATCTTATTGTTATTTACATAGAGTAATGGAGTGTAGTTGATTCTCTTTAGTAGAATATTGAATCAAATTTAGAATTGGATCCAAAAGAGCCAGTACTCCTATGGTCCTAATGGTCCTCACTCTAAGCTCATATACCATGATGACACGATTTATGACAGTTGGATTCGCTCTAAGTTCACTCTTGTGCATAAAGGTGTTTTGGTAATTACGCAAGGTTGCATAAGGGATAGTGAACAAGTTCTTTAGATTGGACTAATTGATTAATTAGATGACCTTGTGTAGTTAATTAATCAATTATGACTCATTTTGGGCTAGATTAAGTGACCCAAACCTTAGTGGGCTCAAGTCACTTAAATCTAGGAGATGAATCCTATAAATACCCCTTAGGGGTTAAGGTTAGGGCTTCCATAACTTTACTTAGTTGTCTTCCAATTTTATAGAGAGGGAGAGAGCCAAAGCTTCATTTCTTTCAAAGCCCACCATTTGAAGTGTTAAGGTCATGGAGACAATCATCAAGTAGAAGATTTTTGGTGTACAAAACCTTTGGAGTTTACAAGCTTCATCTTCATTGGATGGATTTTGATTTGTAAACATTCAGATCTAAGTATGAGTACTATATCTCTAGATTTATAATTAATAATGGTTTTTACTATAATTTTTTTTGCTACAATAGATTTAGAGATCCCTTAGGATAGATGCATACACTCTACGGGATCTAAGGCATGAAAACAAAATAATTCAAGGTTCTCAACACTCTTAATGAGGTAGAGTATGTCATTTGATCACATTATAGGAAGAACTATAACTTAAGGATGGTAAAGGTAATCTTGAGAGGCTGGTAACTTTCACCTTATTAAATGAGAGACACTACTTCATTAGGAGCCTATATATAGTGGATAACAAGTCATAGACCCAAGCACTTAATGTCTCATTGTATATACTTAGGGTATTTGAATGTAATCGAGTCTTTATTGTGGGATGTTCAGTCAATTCAGATTTAGATTCTAATGGAGCTAATACTATCCCATGAGTCCAACTGCTTCCTACTTGAGCTCATATTCTTTGATGGCATGGTTTATAAGGGTTTGATGGGGTTTTAGTTTACTTATGTGCATAATGACATTTTGATAATTATGCAAGTTTGTTTAAGGGAAGCAAATGGTATCTCTAGATTAGGCTAATAGATTAATGGAAGCCCTGTTGGGTTGATTAATCAATTAAAAACCTTTTTAGGTTGAATTAAGTGACCCAAGCCCATGGTGGGCTTAAGTCTCTTAAGTCTAGTAAAAAGCCTATAAATACCTTTTTAGGGGTTAGAGTTTTTAACTTTTGTCATTCTATCCTTACAATTTAGAGAGAGACCTTAACCTCCAACCTTGAAATCTCCACCATCTTAGTACCTAGACTCAAGAAGGAGTCATCAAGTGGGTGATTGTTAAGTTTATGTTACACCTATGGAGCTTTCTACATCATCAAGCATCGATTCAAGAACATCCAAATCTTAGGTATGGTAGTTTTATCTTGATCAATGGAATCTATATTGGTTTTTAAATGTCAAGTTTTCACCATGTTTATATCTATAGAGCCTAGGATAGGATTTCATTCACTCTAACGATCTAAGGCTTGGGAATGAAGTAATCCAAGGTTTGCAAACAATTTTATGAATTGGCTTTCTAGTAAGGGCTAATTAATTAATTAATTGGAGCCCAATTAATTAATCCAATGAATTAATTAGGACTTAGGTGGGTTGGATTAGGTAAACTATGCCCAATTGGACTCAAGTCACTTAAGCTCACTAGGAGCCTTTTATATACCCCTTAGGTTTAGGGTTTCCTACACCTTTTTTATTGCGTTCTTCTAAAGAGTCTCCAGAGGGTAGTTTTCCTCTAAAAGAGAAAATTTTACTATTTTCTCTTGCTTAGAGCCATATAAGGAAAGATCAAGTTGAAGACTAGTGGGTAAACAACATCCTCAACAACATCAAACTTGTTTTTCACCTTATAGATTTGATATGAGAACAACCAAATCTAGGTATGGTTTTTATTTTTTTAGATTATATTCTATTTAGTTTTTATTGTCATTGTTTCCACTAGAATAGTTTCTAGAGAAGCCTGGAGTAGATTACATGCTCCCTATACAATCTAAGGTAAGGAAATTGAGAAATCTAGAGTTCTCAACATGCACTACCTTCTAATTGGAGGGATGATTTGTCTTGACCATTGGGATCAATTTTCCATGGTGAGTACACTAGTGTTTATGGTTACACATTGGACAAAACTTATGGTGAATCATGATATAAAGCTATCAAATTGTCATGATTCACCGAGCTACTATATTACATGAACTCTCAACCTTGAGAGGATATTAAATATGTGTTGAAATCAATAAGAGGCTTTGACTTATGGTTGAGACCCCCAATATATTCACATATCCTTGTGGATTGTGTCATTATTGATGGAGGTAAGTGACAATAAGTATTCTTAATAAAGGTACTATGGTATCTCATGGTATTAAGACAACGTGTCCTTTTTGGTGATCTTTATTGGGACTGAGCCCTTAAAAGCAAGACATGATGTAACAAAGTTAGACTTAACTATCCCCTTACTATCTTTTTGGTGTATTGACATAGATTTGAGCATTCAACCCATATCTCTTACAATGTACATGACTTGAGTGCATTAGGAATTGCATAGAAGATACAAGTCATGGGCTTCTTGTAAGTAGATAAGTTGTCCACAATTAATTCATGGATTTAGGCAATCTAGTAGAGACTATAGTGCATAATTTCTTAATTGGAAGGATGACTTGTCTTGGCCATCGAGATGGGCTTCTCATGGTGAGTGCATTAGCGTATGTGATGTATACTGGATAGGACTACGATGAATCATGATGCAAGGCTATGAATTGTTATGATTCACCAAGTTACTATACTGCATGGATTTTTAACCTTGAGAGGAAATTGAGCCTGTGCCAAAATCAATAGGAGGCTTTGATTTATGGGTGAGACCCTAAAATGGTCATATATCCCTATGGATTAAGTCATTATTGATGGAGGCTGGTGGTAATAGGTATTCTCGATTGAGATAGTGTGTCCCATTATGTAATCCAAAGGACATGTGATCATGAAATTTGTGGTCATAGTAATTCCTTTAATGGAATTTGATATATTCTCCTTGAAGTTAGAGTATGTTAGTTGATCGCATAATAAGTAGGATTTATAACTCAAGGATTGAAAAGGTAATCTTGATAGTTGATAAAACTACCTTGTTAGATTATGGACACCAGTTCATGGGGAGTTTCCATATAGTGCATAGTAGGTCATGGACTTGAGCTTCGTTTCGTTGTTATTTACATGGGGTATTGGAGTGCAGTTGATTCTCTTTAGTGGAATGCTGAATCAACTTTAGAATTGGATTATGAGGGAGCCAATACTTCTATGGGTCCTAGTGGTCCCCGTTTTGAGCTCATATACCATGATGACATGATTTACGAGGGTTGAATTTGCTCTAGTTTCATTCTTGTGAATAAGGGCAAATCACATATGGTTTTGAAACTTAGGAAGTTAGCATTCCAATGCTTCACACGGATCACAATTCGGAGTTGAAATAAGGGAGATATGACTAATCAAAGCAATATTGCATAAAGAGCATGTTGTTATGAGATTGTATATGGGTCAAATTCCTTTTGGTTGTTTAGGCTGAATTTTGGGTCTCTTCTTGGGCTCAATTTTTGACAGCAATTGGGCCTTTTGGGTTATTTATTTATTTGTTTTCATTAACCCTAATTTTGGTCACAGGGCTATTGTTTTTTGGTAATATGAATTTTATCCAAATTTTAGTCACCAAATGTGCAACAGAATCCCTAAAGGCCATGAGAAAATTTTCTATTTATTTATTCCTTTATTTTTATTATATGCTTTTGATTAATTGCATATGTTGCCTCAAGATATTTTGGTATTCTTAATTGGAAATAAATTTTCATATTTTCTTTTAAATTGGAAAACTTATTTAAATTGGAATGTGCATGGTCAGGAAATTTTATTTTATAGAAAAAAAAGTTGGAAAAGGATTACGAGCTTTTTTACATTTTTTAAAATTAATTCTATAAGATTTTAATTTTATTTAAAATCTTCTCAAATCTTTGAGATCTCTAATAATAAAATTTTTATTTTAAGGAAAAACTCTTATTTTTTCAAATCTTTATAAAATAGTATTTGTTCTATTTTGCACAGGATTCTGATTTAAAAATAAATAAATTCATTTTGGAAATTCATGATAGATAATTTATAATTAACAATGGTTACCAAAATTAGTATTAGAATCCAAAGAAAGATTTTTTTTTTTTTTTTTTTTTTGGTATTCTTAGTAAATTTTTATGAGAAGCTATTTTCCAAGATTATTTATTTAAATTAGTTGTTGCTAAGAAGATTACTATTTCTTTAGAACTATTTATTTATTAAACTTTATGAGGTTTTCTTGTTGGTTCTCGGTGAGAGAAGGAAAACTACACCTATAGTTGGTCCTCCAGACCCTCCTTCTCAAAAAGAAAAGGGAAATTATTTTGTTTGGATAATTCAATGATAAGGAATAAGAGAGCAATTCTTTTAGCATAGGAGTTCCGATTTAATTAGAAAATCTCATAATAGATAATTTATGATAAGAGGGTTACCAAAATAACTTTGGAAAGTTTTAATAATTTAATGGAGATATAAAATATTTTAAAAATACTTTTCAAAATGGATTGCTTAATTCTTTTTTGGATATAAATATTTTTGGGGGTTTTTCATAGAGAATATTTTATCCATTAATGAATTATTAAAAGGTTCTATTTTTGGTAATATTTAATGGAATAAATTATTATGAAATTCCTATGAAAATATTTATTAAGTTGGAAAAGTGTAAGGAATAAGAAAAGTAAATCTTATGAGGATATTTTAATATGAGAAGCAAAAGTTCATTTCTTGGATAAGGTGCTCTCAAGATTATTCAAAATCTCATAAATTGGTAATTTTCTTTTTACACAAGAGTTTCCTATTTAAAAAAAAAAAATTATTTTGGAAATTTTCATTAGAGATAATTTATGATTAAAAGATTATTACCAAAAGGCTTAATAATTTGATGGAAATAAATTTCTTTGAAACATTTCCTAGATAAAATATTTATTAATTGGAATTGTGTATAGAAGGAGAATTGTATGAAAATTATTTTTAAAGTTTTAAGAGTGGATGTTTTATCAAAATTCATTTTGAAAATTACTCCCATGGAAATTTTAAATTTTTCATGTTCATATTCTCCTATTACACTAGGTATTCGAATAGGAAATAAATATTTTTGGAAATTTTCAAACGGGATAATTTATTCATCAGGGAAATTACTAATGGTTTTAAAATGCTCTTTTATATCTCAAAAGATTAAGTGGGAGAGGGCCTTAAGCAAGTCCATGGCCTCCATTATCGGAGCCCATCTTGATTTAGGTTCATTATCACCCTCACGGTGGGTTAGCCCTAAGAATTAGGAGATATGGACTCTCTGCAAGGATGAGACTAGATATGTCTGTAGTAGGAGTGGTCACCCCCATGGTGAGGTTCATTACTTGGTGATATTGACAATTCAAGGGCAATGGTTATACTTACCTTAGATTCAAATGCAAGGTTGGTTATGCAGATTAGTGGAAGGAAATATCTTCTTCTTTTATATGTCATTATCACTTTGCCAAGTGATGAGAATTGTCGAATCTCAGGATTAAACCTAGCATTAATTAAACATTTGGTTTTTAGATCTAGGTTATATTAATCTAAATAGGATCCAAAGACTAGCAAAGTCTAGACTCTTTGATTTCAAAAGATCTTCCACTCTACGAATCCTATATAGATAGTAAAATGACCAAGATGACTAAAACCAAGGAATGTTTGAATTTAGTGCATACTAACATGTATGAAACTTTTAGTGTCCATGCATGGGGAGATTATGGGTATTTAATCACTTTTAGTGATGATTGCTTTAGGTTTGGATATGTACATAGGAAATTCGATGCCTTAGATATATTCATTGAATTTAAGACGGGATCGGATAACTTATTGGGTATACATACCAAATCACTTCGATTATATCAAGGTGATACCTCTAGTAAGTTTGATTTTTTCTATTGAGACACAATATCCCAATTATGTGCACTAGGGTCTCTATTGTAAGATGGAGAGGTGGAAAGAAGATATTAAACTTGGATGGACATAGTGAGATCATGGATAGGTTTCTCATCTTTTCCTAGATTCTTTTGGGGATATGTCTTATAGACTATCCTTTCTTTCTTTCTTAAAAGGTATATTAGTTTATAGGATATCTAAAAGGATTTTTGAGAGTAATTACCTTTATAGTCAAGATCATAAGATGATATTTGTTGACACAAATGTCATATTTTTTATGAAGACTATATGATAAGGAATAAGATAAAGAGTGACACAGGTTGGAAGATATATTAGAAGATAGTCTCATATTGCATAAGATATTATAGATCCAAAGAGTTAAAGACATACCATTCCTATGATTTCTACTACACCAGTGCTTCATCATAGTGGGAGGTTTATATCTCACTAATTATGATGAATTAGTGAGTAGTGTTTATGCCCACTTAAGGTGAGGAGCTATGAAGAAGTAGTTAGAATTTTTGTATTCTAACATAGTTTGGGTTCCTATTGAAGCACCTAAAGGGATAAAACCAATAGGCTTAAGTTTGGTTTACAAGAAGAACACAAGAGTAGATGGAAAGCTTGAGTTTTATGTGGTTAAGACTATAGCTAAAGGTTATAGTTTGAAACTTTGTTTCAACTATGGAAAACCTTTTCAATAGTGGTCATACTCAAATCCATCAAATTACTCCTATCTATTACAGTGTGTCTTATTTATGAGATATAACAATAACAAATTTTCATAGCAAAGTGCCTTGTGTGCATAAGAAGGCACAGGGAAGTATGGTGATGCTCTAAGATCTTGTAAATAGATGACAATCTACTCATTGGATATGATGTAGGGATATTATCATCAATTAAGATCTAGTAGTGTACTTAGTTCTAGAGGAAAACACAATATATTCTTGGGGTTAAGGTCCTTTAGGACTATAAGAATAGGAAAATTATGTCATGTCATTCAAGTACGTGATGCAAAACTCCGGGAAAGGTTTGTTACTCTTTGGATTTGGTGTTGTCTTTCTTAAGATCAATGTCCTTAGACATCTGTGGAGATAGATAATATTAAAAGCAGTATCCAATGTCTCTGTAATGGATAGCCTTAAGTATGCGATGCTATGTGCTAGACCAGATATTTGCTTTGCTGTAGGAATAAGTGGATATTAGTCCATTTCCTTATTAGAGATTTCGGTGAATGTCAAACATATACTATAGTATCTTTGGAGAATGAAGGATTATATGTTTGTGAGTCTTTGCAATGAGTTGGTACTCCTTTCGTAGTAAGAAATTGGACTTCCAATCTGATGAAGACTCTCATAGGTCTACATCTAGTTATGTGTACACTCTAAGTGGTTTCTGCTACTTCTATAGCAACAAAAGAGGCCTTTTGGCTTATGGCTAGTTCCCTTGGCTACATTGTCTAAGATATTGTTATGTGAAACAGTGGGATGGTGGCATAGTTTAAAGAATTGAAATATCATTAGAAGAGGAAACACATAAAGAATAAGTGTTACCTTATTGTGAAATAGTATAGGAATGTGATATTATTGTGAAGCAAAATCTTTCTGCAGTGCCTAGTTGCTTTTAAGGCTAGTGGAAATTTGTTAGGATTGAACCCCTAAAAGAAAGACATGATGTAACAAAGTTAGACTTAACTATCCCCTTGTTATCTCTTTGGTGTATTGACATTGATTTGAGCATTTTGTCCATGTCTTTTACATTGTACATGACTTGGGTGTATTAAGAGTTGCACAAAAGATACAAGTCATGGGATTCTTGTAAGTAAATAAGTTGTTTCAATCGGTTCATGGATCTGGGCAATCCAGTAAAGACTGTAGTGCACTACCTCCTAGTTGGAGAGATGACTTGTCTTGGCCAGCAAGATAGGTTTTCCATGGTGAGTGTATGACCGAACTTCTCTATTGTACCAAAATACTTAGTCTTTTTACGTAGCAACTCTGGTCAAGAAAAACTAAAGAAAGAGCCACTACGGCTTTTGTAGTATTCCAGGTATCGTCTCAAGGACTGGCTTATGGAAATTGTCAATACTAGAATAAATGAATTACTTTCATTTAAATCCTAAAGTGAAAAACAATATGTGAATAATGTGAAACTAAGTAAAAGAAATTAAATTAATAATAAAATGAATATTGGTTTTAAATTTGATTGATTCAAGTTTGGGGTTTTACACAATCCAACCTAGGGTATAGAAATTAGAGAAAACAAGGGTCTTTTAAGTAATATGATCTTAAGGTTTTGGGATCCTTGGCCGCTTGCAATCAAGTTGAGTTCTATAACTCAAAATTGCATTTGAAGCCTAATTTTTCCTTTTTAAAATAAATTCCTAAAACCATTAAATGAATGAGATTGATTACCAATCTAAGATTTGGCATTTTAACCCTTCCTACTCCTTATAACTTTATTTAAGGGCAAATAACGATAGGGAAGACGAAGATAACTAATGATCAAGAATTACCAAGAATCACTAGTATCGGGTAATAACCTACCGTATCATTCCCTAAATGAACTCACAAGGATAGGATAAAAAAATAATAAATTGACATCCAACCAATAATTAATCTCATTGTTATAATAATTTACCCATTGTCCCTATAGGTTTCCTAGACCTTAGGTTTTCATGCTTCAAGCCCCAAGTTGTCACATTCATGGGGGTGATGTCACATTCACAATCCATAATAGGGTAAAAATCCATAATTTGAATCAAAAGAAACTAAACACAATATATATTTAATAAAGAAGAAAAGAAAACAAACCAAAGTTCTCGTCTTCTTCCACCTTCAATGTCAAACTCTCCGAAAAAAAAAAAAAAATCTAAGATCCCTAAAACCTAGAATTGAGAGAGTTTATATAATACCATCAATTACCTAACATGTGGCACACTCTCATTGGTCACTTATTACAAAATAATTTCCTAAAAATGATTAAAAAATAATAAAATGGTGATTTCTAGTCGTATGGGGTCCACTTAGGGCAGATGGAGTGCCCTAGATGCAATTCCCGAGGTAGAGGAGGCGAAACATCAAAGTGGCAGTGGGTGAATTCAAAATTGGTGTCATTTCAAAGTGGATTTTGAATTCATAAGTTGAATAGATGCAATTCCCGAGGTAGAGGAGGTGAAACATCAAAGTGATAGTGGGTGAATTCGAAATTGGTGTCATTTCAAAGTGGATTTCGAAATCATAAGTTGAATTTCGAAATCATTTTGAAATGACCCTCCAACTTGGTGCAGTTGTCTTCAAATGGACATAACTTCTTTATTTCAGCTTCGATTTGCACATCGTTTCAAGTGTTAGACTCCCGACTTCCCGAGATTCAAAATGATATATGGTATGTATACAATGGACTCCAAGAAGTGCTTTAAATTTTTTCTCAAAGTCAGAGTATATAATGTCATCAGATTTTTGAGTTCTAAATTTCCATGTAGTTGAATCTTGCTTCATGCCTCATTTCCCATGCTTTCTTGCCTTCTTTCTTACTTCATAATGGTCATTTCTCATCTTCCAAACTCATGATATCCTCGTCTTGTTTTTTCTTACGGTTCATGAGTCTTGACTCACTTATTTCCTCATTCAGCCCTTTTTTGATCTTTCAAAATCTAAAGTAATTCAACTTGCACCATTTTCTTCCCTTGAACCTGAGATAAGTCTCCAAAGTACAAATTAAACTCATGGCTAGGGCCTTAGCATTGATTTAGGTCAAGTTGGGTGATTTAAATGTCTTTTGGTGCACAAATCATATAGAATATGTGCCATTAGAGCACATATTTTGGCTCCAATCAGTGTACTAGTGTATGTAATGCACAATAGACAAGACCCTACAATGAATCATGACACAAGACTATTAATTGTCTTGATTCACCAGACTACTATACTACATGAACTCTCAATCTCAACCTTGAGAGGATATTGAGTTTGTACCAAAATCAACTAGAGTCTTTGACCTCTGGGTGAAACTCTAAAGTGGTCATATATCCCTATGGATTGAGTCACTATTGATGGAAATTGGTGACAATAGGTATTCTCAATAAAGACACCATGATATCTCATGGATTGAGACAATGTGTCCCCTTGGGTGATAAAAGACATGTGATCATAAAATATGTGGTCATAGTAATTCCTTTAGTGAAATTTGACATATGTTCCTTGAAGTTAGAGTATGTTAGTTGATCACATAATAAGTAGGTTATGTAACTCATGGATGAGGTAATCTTGATATGTAACTCATGGGAAGTCTGCATGTAATGGAATGGGCAACCTTATAAATACCCATTTAGGGGTTAGGTTTCTAATGACTTTTGGTGAGAGTTGTCTTGCACCTCTAGAGAGAGAGAAAGAGAGAGAGAGAGTCATAGTCTCTTTCCTTCCAAAGCCCACACATTAGAGTGCCAAGATCATGGTTTGAGTCTTTAGGTGGAAGATCTTCGGTGTACGAGACCTTTTTAGATGCAAGGCTATAACTCATGGGACATGCATAGGATATGTGCACAAGAACTGCATGAGATGCTCACAGGCTACATGCAAGGGAATCACATAGCTGCGTGCACGATAATTGCACCGAATGCACACGTGGGCAACAACTTGAGGAGAAAGACTAAAGTTTTTCTAGGCATGTTCTTTAACGAATGGATTTTGATTTGGGAACATCCAGATCATAAGTGAGTTTCAAATCTCTACATCATTATTCTCTAATGGTTTCTGAAGCCATTACTTTTCGATGCGTTGATCGAAGGAGCCCTACGGATAGATACATGCACCTTACGAGATCCAAGGTATGGGAACAAAGTGATTTGTGGTTTCCAACAATCCTAAGGACATGTGATCATGGAATTTGTGGCCATTGTAATTCCTTTAGTAAAATTTGACATATTTTTCTTGAAGTTAGAGTATGTTAATTGATCATATAATAGGAGGATCTATAATTCAAGGATTTGAAAGATAAACTTGATGGGTTAATTTATTGGCATTTTAGATCTAAGCAATGGAAGCAATACCAATTTTATAAAAAAAATAATAAAATAAAAAATTGATCTTTAGGGTTAAAGTACTAACCTTTAGGTTTGGATGTTCTCAAATCTTAAATTCGAAGTGTTGAAAAATCAAATCAATGTCATTTAAAGTCTTGTAGACCCACAATCTTCTATCTAATGACTTTTCCTTGATCTTGGAACACTTCCAACTAGGGGGTAGAGAGGTAGAGACTATGACTTTCTTTCTCTTTGGAGGTGGAAGACAACTTTATGGAAACCTAAACCCTTAAGGGGGTATTTATAGGGCTCTCCATCCGACCTCACTTAGGGTTTAAGTCACTTAATTTGACTAAGGGCTTAAGTCACTTAATCTAACCTAAAATGGGTCCTGATTGATTAATTAACCCAACAGGGCTTACTAATTAATTAATTAGCTCAATCCAGAAACCTTGTTCACTTACCCCTATACAACCCTACATAAATACCAAAATGTCTTTATACACAAAAGTGAACTTAAAGCCAATCTAACCCTCATAAACCATGCCAAAAAGTTATATGAGTTTGATCAAGGACCATTAGGGCCCATAGGACAACACTGGCTTACTCATAATCCAATTTTGAAGTTAATTTAGCATCTCATTGTAAAGAACCAACTACACTCCAATAACTTATGTAAATAAAAATGAGACACGAAGTGCTTAGGTTTGTGACTTGCTATCCATTGCATTCATTGTACTCATGAATTGGTGTTCATAATCTAACAAGGTGAAAACTATCAACCCTTCAAGACTACCTCTACCATCTTGGAGTTACAGATTCTCTTATTATGTGTTTAACTGACATGTCTTCGCTCTTAAAAAGCCTTTGTCAAGTTCCACTTAAGAAACTACTTGATATATGAATATTATTTATGAATTAATACCATATTCGTCGACTAAATTATTGGTATATTATATTATTTTATATACTATTTTAATTAATTTAAATTTATTTATAAAATATTTAAAGGAAATAATTTATCATCAATTTATTTCTTAATAAAAAATTATATAAGAAACTCTCAAATTTAATTTAATTTATCTTCCTTAATATGGTAAAAAGTAGTTTACAAAAGTTTTGTGCATTTAAAATAATAAAATCAAAATTTCATAATCACTAATTACATTTTGAAAGTAAATGTACTCTACTTAACCCTTAAAGCTTATATTAAAAGAAGTCAAGAATAAAGTAATATGGTATAAACTATTACTAAACATTTAAAATTAATAATTAAAATTATTTTTTCAAATGTTAAATTATTGATATTTTACAAATTTGATCTCTAAAGTCACTATAATAAATTTTGATTCAAAGATTTTATTTTAAAGTAGTGATTAACATAAAATTAAAAATGTTGATAACTATATATATATATATATATATATATATATATATATATATATATATATAAATATCTATAGAAGTGATTAACAAAAACCAATAGTTTAAATGACTAAAAGAAAACAAATAGGTACGTGATTTCAGTTCTTATTCCATTTAAAAAATCTATTTAAAACAATGATTAGAAAACAAATTCATATATTATTTTAACTTTTATCCAACAATTAAAAAGTCATTTTATGCACTCTTTGCATGCATCACATGGTCAACTTCTTATCTATATCTATACTAAATTAAAAGCACAAACAAGTTAGTAAAATACTTTTACGATCCTTAATTTCCATTTCTATCAAACAAAAATTCATTAAATATGGAAAATGGTTTTTCTTTTATACTTATTATTGTGTATAATCAAGGTAAGAGTGTTTTACATTTTTTTTCTTTCCTAAAATACCCATACTCATTTATTTAATATTATAAAATTATTCAATTTTCACTATTTTATTTATAACTTGTCATTGCATTATTATAATTTGTCACTACATATATTGTTAAAAAAATTATAAGATTAAGCATCACTACTATAAGGTATGGATATGTATAAGGTACTGCTCATATATATATTCTTTATTTTTTTACATTATTATTGCAAAAAATATGAAAAACGTTAAAATCATACATACGAGGATTATTTAAACTTTTAACAAATTAATTCAAAAAAATTTGAGTTCTCCACAGTTGAATCAAGAGGAGGATGAGATTTGCAAGGAAGCGGTCAGAGTCTTGACTATTGGTGTTGCTGCCAACCGATTCCATCAAGGTCATTGTCCTATGGACTTGTTTCAGTTTCATCAGTTGAAGATGCAGTCTCATTAACCAACTGGGAAATGACGTGCTCCAGCTTAGTGCCCATCGCAAATGGAAGAATAAAAGGAACGAAGGCTATCCAGAAAAGTAGCAGGTCCATGATAAGAGCCCTGCTTAGAACTCAGGTCTGCCCCATACGCGGGTTGGACAGATTTCAGACCACCAACACCAGGTTTTAATGGATCAGGTATGACTAGAATTCCTGCCAGCTCCATGCTTGCAAATGATCCTTGCCAACATTTGACAATCCAGATTGTGTCAAGCCTGACAAACGTAGAAGAATAGCGTCTCCCAACTCTAGTAATCCAACAGGTATCTGCTGCTTTACATCACTTGAAATCCATTTCCTTTTCCAGACCCAACCCCTTTGCCTTGCATGGCTCACAAATTTTATAGGACTATATGACTGAGGCCATTTCAGACTTTCAAGGTCTGGAGCATGAACCAAAATGCAACCCCAGGGATTTTCTGCCACCAAGTTGCTTACCAGAAAAACGAAGCCCTCCGCTTGATGTGACTTCACTTGCATGCTGTGCCTCGGATGCTCATGGATTTCAGTTACAGTTAAAGTACGTCCTGAAAATCTAAAGTCCATCTGAGTTTTCAGTTAGCCCTCTGTCTTCGGTGTTTTGGATCAACTTCTGGCATTGCCCGTAAGGTACTGGCAATGTTTAATATATCATCAGCAGTTTACCCTTCATGGATAGAAATATCTTCGAGTTTCCTTGTATCCTCACCCAAGCGTTCCTCTGCTTTGTAGACAAACTCACCTTCATACACACATTAGCCAGTTTTAAACAAGTCACAGAAGCCATCTCAGATGACTTCAATATTGCCATGCAACCAATAGCTAGGGCAAGAGCCACTTTCCACGTAACCGCCACCTGTCCCCTTCAAGTTATTAGAAACCTTTTTCCACTCAGGAACTAGCTTCTTACATTGTCCACACCATGCCGAGGAAAAGTACAGGCCACCAATTAATTCAGAAGCAAATTCCCATGCATTAGTTCCTTCTCAATTGATCAATGTAGCATCCTTAGTGATGAACTGATCCGAATCAACCATAGCAACAGTGTTTCCATAGGGCACATCCTCAACAATTTCCTGCTTCTTTCCCATCCAAATAACAGTCCTCTGCACACTCTTGACATACTGATCATTCTTCTCACCAGTGACATAGTTTGGACCTATAATTCTTAGGTCGGAGAAAACATGTCCAAGAGTTAAAGAAACTGCTCTGATCAGAAGCAGGAATCATCTTTGATACATAAAGCACTGGAGGGCTGTCAGAATCACAGTTTCTGGCGGCATTGGCATGGATTGAGGTGGTGGGGGAGGAGTGAATGGCAGTGGAGAAGGTAAAGGAAAGAGATGCAGAAATATTGAAATGAAACCCAAAAGAAACAGAGAAGAGGCAGACAAGGAGTGGGCAGCCAAAAAGGCCATATTTCATTATTTGTCCATGGGCTTGGAACAATTGAGAGTGCCAAGATGAAAATAAAGATACTAAAATATGATTCCCCAAACATCAAGCAACAAACAAGTCTTCAATCAGATTCATTCCCTAAACTTAACTCAAAGGAAAAGATGAATAAATCAGTGACAAGTCCATACCTAACCAATGATCAACAAGATGAAATCTGACATCTGGTATCTATATCAAAGCATCAAATAACATCCATAGATCTATAGGGAAAGAAATGAGAACAATAGAAAATGAGAGACCCGATAATCATACCTGCAAAAACCTCCCTTCAAGCACTGATTTGCTTGGCTTCGACCAAGCTCTCATCTCTAAAACCTCAGAAGAAATCTCCAACTCCCCCTGCTTCCTCTTTTCTCCCATTTCTGCCCTAACTTCTCCTTTGCTTCCAACTCTGGTGTTTTTTTTTTTTTTTTTCCTGCTCTGCCTTCTTTCTTGCTTCCCAAGCCTCTCTCTGCACCTCTCTCAAAATAGACCTTCACTAGAAAAATCCTCCTCAATTTTTCTCTCTAAAACCCATAATATCACTCGCTCCTCCAACAACTCTCTATCATCATTCCTCTTCAAAAACCTCCAACCATTCTCTGCCTGCCTCTGCTCTCTAAAATTTTCTTGCTACCCAAGACATCCAAAAATCCTTGGGAAAATTTTGTTTTGGGCCTAGTTAGGCCTAAAAATTAAGCTTTGGTCCATGTAAGTTGCATATTTAAGCCCAACACCCAAAGAAAGTGTGAAAATTGAGAAAAAGGATGTGAAATGTTTAATTTTCCAAAAATGCCCTTTACTGGCTATTAAAAAAAAAAAAAAAATCCTATTGGAATTCCATTTATGTTGCCTTAATTTTACTCTGTATTTCATTTCAGACAGTGGAGTTTTTCATCTCTCCCGATTTCCTCTCTCGCTTCCATTTCATTTAAGGCCCAAAGAATGCCCTAATCTCTATGGCAATTTCCTTATCTCTTGATTTCGTCTCTCCCGGCCATTTGATTTCAGGTGTAGATAATGGTGTTTTTCATCTCTGTCGATATATTACCCTTGTTGATCTCCACCGGCATGGCCCTCCATGCCGAAGTAGTTAGATAGTTGAGGTTAGTAGGTTCTACAATTTCGTTTTATGCTTCATTTAAGCTCTTTGAACCATTTGATTTTAGCCCAAATACATTGCCCTAATCTCTCTCTCGATTTCAGTTTGCCATCTATTGTTCCCTCGTCGATCCCCATTGGCGGTGCCTTTCGTGCTGATCGTTGTTGGATATTTGAGGTTAGTTAGACTTTCTGCAGTTGGCTTGCTATTTGAATTGAGGAGGGAGCTTCTCTCACCATCAGGTAAAGCAGTCTTTTTTTTTTTAAAGCTTAAACACTGTAATAAGCCCTTTGAATGTGAAATACCTTTTACAGATCCTTAAGATTGGAGTAAACCTTTTCCACTCCTATTATTGCCAAAATTTACAAGTTTAGGGGGTATTTAAAGTGAAAGATCTAGTCGCTTCCCCCTTGGTCCTGAATCTATAACAACTTCATTTGTGTGTTCTAGAATTTGAAGATTTGCCTGCATGTAATAAACATTTCAACACCGCCTCAAGTCCTTTGGTATTTAAGCTCCTAGAAATGTGTCACATTAGGATTAGATTAATTTCATCCAATAAAAGTTGAATGTTGATTTCAAATCCTGCTCTAAGGAATGCATAAAGAAATAGAGATCTACAGTTCTTACAATATGAACATGGTAATGAATTATTTAATATTCAAATTTAACTAAAACTGCTTCTGCTGATGAGATGTTTGGCATATATCTGCACCCTTATATTAAAAGAAACAAAATTTACAAAGCATGCACAACAGGTAAAAATCTGTCTTGAAGAAAGCCTACTATGGCCCAAATAGGCAGTCATCAAGTAAATTGATATTTCAAATTTCAATGGCCCATCCAGTGAATAAGAAAAGAGGAGGGTCCGAAATTCAGTGCAATTAACATGTTCAAGACAATACCAACTGATCGGGTATTATCTTACAAAATGATTGCTCTGCTTTTCCAAGTAAGAAGGTTATCATAAAACCACATCAGCAACTGGTACATTAACCCTTAGATTTATCTCATTGATAGGGAGCAGAAAGGTGCACTCTCTTCAATCCTCCCCAAATTTTTCTTTATGGTTAGGACATTAAACTCACCTCCCATGAGGTGAATCAAGATTAATTTGGATGAATACACTTTAGGCACCCTGAGGACCATTGAATTACAAGTGGTCTCAGGAATCAGTGCTCTGATATCAATTTGCATTCTCTTAAACCATTTGCTAGGAGAGTTGCCATTAAGGTAGAGGCTAGTGTTCTTTTGGCTATCATTAATATCCAAAGGTTTTGTCCTCCACCTCTCCATAATATCTTGGTGGAAGATGATTCCACCACTTTCATGTAGATTGACATTGTACAAAAAGCTTCATGCCTTGGCTTTGAAGCTAGTAGTTCACTTTTCTTTGGCATATGATATAGTGATTTGTGATTGAAAGGCCAACTTTGTTACTAATATAAAGCTTGTCAAAATGACTTCAACTCGAAGTTTAGTTTCTGATTGACCATTTTTGCATTTAGATCTATAAGCCCCTTTCTCTTCTTAGTTTTGTGATTGATTGAGAACCCATACATCCTTGTTCCCTTCTTTTTTTAATATGATTTCATTTCTTACACAAAAACAAATAAAAATAAGAAAAATTATGTTTTGGGCCATTATTGGATATTTGAGGTTAGTAGGTTCTCTAAATCTCACCCTAGATTTGTTTAATCCTACATTTTGTTTAATCGTCATTGGTATGAGGAAAGAGATTCTTATTTTCTATTAATCTTTAGTTTACAAAGTCAATTTAGGGTGCTATTAATATTTTTGGCAAACCTATCTCTAAATGGAAATAGTTCTTATTTATTGTAGTGTTTTTTATGCTGAGATACATAGGTGACTTGTGAATTTTGGGTGCTTGGCTTTTCGCTTTTTTACACTGATGGATTTTTCTAGATGAGTGAACCAAATTTTGGTGATGGAATGTTTCAAAATTATGCACCATCCCTACTTAATTTTTGGATAGTAGTATTCATCTATATCGCATTTTATTAGTGATACTCTCTAGTCTGCCTCGTTTTCTATTCCAAGATAATCAGGCTTAGTTGTTATTTGCCTTTTATGAGTAGTTATAAATCATTCTCCTCATGAAATAAATTGAAACTATTCATGCATGTGAATACAGTGAGTATCTAAATGGAATTCTATAATGACACCAAGAAATATAATGTGCCAACATTATTTTTTTTTTTAAATGTGACTATGTTACTCTTTAACCTTGGGAACTAGGGTCATGGGATCAGATTTAATCAACATTAGCTCACACTTACTTGAATATGAGCATAAACCTATGTCTCGTGTGAAGGAATAGATAGCTTATATGACTCATCAACACCAACTTGTAACCACATAGCACATATTGTAGGATACTACAATTCAAAGATGTATCAAAGACTAAACTGTTTCTTTCGCCATACATAGCTATAGTGAAGGATTTTTATGGAGACTGAATTTCAATGATTAGTTGTTATAACATGTACACAAGTTTTGCTAAATTTGAAAGCTTTAACTTTTTTCATATAATATGTAGGAAATGGGCATGCGCTCCAATGCCAAACATTCAATGCGAGAAATAGTAATAGCCTGTTTTGAGCCATATTTGTATCCCCTAAAACTATAAAATCTCAAAAAAAGTAGAAGAGAAACCAAAATAAAATTAGGAAAGACTTGGAGAGAAACAAACAATCAAGGGAAAAAGAGAATTAAGAATAAACTAAACAGTGATTTTGTTGTGGGTGTACACTTTTCGGTGATTTCAGATGACATTTTTGGGTATACTATTTTACCATTGTTTGGACAGTTGAAATTGTCTTATAGAAAAATGGGGAAAAAACATACAATGGGAGAGAGAAAAATCAAATTAACAGTCATTCTAAAAAGCATGATTGTTTCTTAGAGGATTCTTTTTGGAATGACATCAAATCATTTATGGCCACAACAAAAGGATCGGTACTTGTTTCCCAGTTGAGGACTAGGGAATATATTGCACAAAATTTGTGCAAGGAAGGGCCACTGATTCTTGGATATCTCACAGAAACTGATTTGTTTCACTGGGTAGATTTATTAACATTAGATAAAAAAATGAGTTGAAGAAAACCCCACTCAAATTTCACTTTCAAAGTCATTCAGCCTGTTGGGAGGAGATCTAGTTCAAGTCAACCTTATGTTTCAAATAGGCTGAGATCAATTTTTTTAGGCACACAATGATGGTCAAACTTGCAGAGGCAACTGAACATGATAGAGAAGAAAGAGATCAAAATTTACCTCATAATGGAGTATGTCAACTTGTCATTGGCAAGAAACTGTTGGATAGATCTAGAAGTGAGATATTAGTCTATTGTCAAAAGATTGTGGATGAGATTTTGAAGGAATACCCAGAAGGATTCAAAATGAGTGCCTTTAGAATATTATTCCTAGATAGGCATGGCTATTCACTTGATGTATAGAAAACTTGGTTACCCAAGATTGGCATGACACTTTGAATTTCTTTCCTATAAAAATATTTACCCCCTTTTAATTTTTCTTACCAAGAAACTAAGAAAGAGATCAAACTGGTTTTTTTATTTTATTTGGACTCCAAGCTTGAAGAGGCATGTGGAGTAATCATTGGTGGTGTCATCTAAACATCTTCTTCATCGAAAAGCATGACATTCTTCTTCATGACAGCCACCTTTGGGTCATCTTGTTCTAGTTGTATGTCGGAATCCCTGCAGTGACTTTCGATGGAGCGGACAACCAAGTTTGACATGATGAGCTAAAAAATGTTTGGGTCAGGCCATCTCGACCACCTTTTCACTAATCATTTGCTGCATATTGAAACTGCTGCGATGTTCAAATTGAGGGAAAGAAGAAGACAAAATCACAGTGAGGCTGGGTGATGCTATGTGGTGTTGTGTTTTGTTGTTGTGATGCGCATGTTGGAGAACGATGAAAAGAGGGCTTTAGCAAAGCTGAGGGTTGTGGTGTTCAATTTGGAAAAGAAAGGAGCTTGAATGGAATGTGGTATTCGATTTTGGGAGAAAAGAAAATAGATATGGATGATATAAAAGCAAAAGGGCAACAGGCTTTATGCATTTGCAAGTTGAGAAGGAAGAAGACGAAGCTTTGATGGTGATGTGAAGCTCAATGCGGAGAGATTATTGGTGACAGTTGAGAAAATAGGAGTGAAAATGAGGAAGATGAAAGAAAGTCTTATTTTCTACTAGTCTCAAAATGTGTATGTGCGGAGGGATAAGAAGGGAGAATGAGTGGATGGCAAGCATGAAAAGAGTGGCTATTCATTGTGACGGAGATGGGTTTTGGGCAGCTCAAAGCATGGGTTGTGGTAAAAGAAAGACGGTTGATGAAGGTGGTAGGGATAGGTTTTTTTTATAGCCTAAAGAATAGGCTGTTGCAAGGGGTATGGCATGGCCTAACTGGTGTTGTACTTGTCTTGAGTAATTAAAAAGAACATAGGTTTTTAAGATAGAGTGGTATGGCTCATGGGTTAAGGAATGTTTTGGGCCATCTAAAATATGAGTTGTAGCAAGAAAGAACAATTGATGGGTAAGAGAAATAGGAAGCTAGGCTAACAACCTATGGAGACTATTAATGGATGGTTGATGCATGGGTTTGTTTAAGGTGTGTTTGGCATGTTTTAAATTATATGAAAGCTAAGTATAAATATTTTATAAAAGCATACAAGTTGCATATTTGTTTTTGATTTAAAAAATTAATTTCTTTCATGTTTTGATGTGTGAATTTTAATATCATACAGACTTTACTTATGATTCATGATATCTAAAAATAATTATTATTTTGGCATGTTTATTATAAAAAAAAAAAAAAAAAAAAAACTCATTTTGTTTTATATTTTAAGACAGAATTAGATAACCATAATAAACTCAAATTTTAATTTTGCTTTTGGTTCATAAAGTATTAAAAGGAGAATTGCTTTGATATATTAATAAACTCAAATCTTTATTTTGATTTATGATTCCTGTGATGTTAAAAAGGAAAATTATTTTATCATAAAATAAATCTTATAATATATATTTAATAATCTTAACATATTATTTTTCAATTTAATCATTTAATATCTTGATTAATACCTCGATTTCTATAATTTATAAGATAAAGTTAACAAAAAAAAAAAAAAAAAAAAAAACTTGAATCTTATTAAATCATTCTTTTTAAAAAAAACCTCATTCCAATTCATTATCAAAACCCTTATTGTATTTCATATTTTTAAAGAAAACGAAACCAATTATTATTTATTTTAAAACATGAATTTATTTGTAAGAATTAAGGTTTTAGAATTCTAAACAAACCTAAATATGCTATAAATCAATAAAAAAAACAAAGTCCTAAACTAAGAACTAAAAGTCACTACAGACAAAATTGGGATCTACTTAATCTCTCCAAAATATCTCATTGAAAATCCAAAACTAGTGATCAATATAGTTTCAGTGGACCATTAATAAAAGCTTAAAAAAAACTCAAAAAATGACCACAATTGCACACTAAAGCATCAAAGGATGTAGGAGGACAATCCTATAGGAAATGTGTCAAGAGAACATGTCTACAATATTCTAAGAAAAAAACACATTACCATATACATAATCACTTGGTAAAAAATGTTTTCATTAGGATTATGCTTGAAATGTTGATATAGAAATTAAATAATTGTAGAAATTCATTATGTTTCTTATATATTATTGTATTTGGATGCCATATTAAATTATAAATAAAAATTCATTGGAAAACAAATATAAATCGTGTTTAACTTACTATAAAAAGAAAAGTAGATGGAGCTAAATATAATTTTAAAGTATTGTGTTTTCCTTTATTTGTATTTTATGATTTTTAATTTATTTAATCTTTTTGTGTTTTTTTTTTTAAAAAAAAAAGAGTAAAAATTTGCTCTTAAGAAGCTCCTTATATTGTTAATGAGAAAACAATTGTTTGATAATGGTGTTAATTTCTAAAAATAATTTTTAGATTTTAAAAATGAAACTATAGTTTGAATGGTAGTACTATTAGAAAATACTGTTATGATTGACCAACTTGTCTTACCTCATAAAACAAAAGGTTCTCTCTTCAAGTACAAAATGTCAGTTTTGATATTACTTTATTTTTATTTTTTTCTTATTTTCTCTCTTTCTAAGCTTTCTTTTAGTTTTATGATTCTCTACGCATAAAATGTGTTTGTCTTTACATTTATTACAATAATTATAAGCAATGGATGAATGCACCTCCTTATTTAAATTTTAATTTTGGGTTTTTAATGGTTAAGTTGTAATACTGTTATATATATATTATTTTAGTTCTTCAAAGTATAATGATCTTCCTCATTTCCCATTTTTAAAAAACAGAATAATAGTCTTGGTAGTGAGATACTAAATGAGTATACGTTTACTCAATTCCAAAACTATAAGAAGCATGATAAAGAGTTCATTGAAAAATAAATTGGACATGTTATCCTGGCAACCTGCAAGTGTAAAGCCAATGTTAGAGAAGGTTAAGAGTAGGAGCCCTGGAGGTAGTGGAGTCACATCATTATCCATGTTATCATCATCCCCAACTATCAAGTGCTTATAGGCTGCAAGTTAGTCATAGGGAAATGGAGAACTACTAATAGGTTGTAGGTTAGTGGAGAAGTGGAGCAAATGTCATATCCCTAATTATCATCCCTAAATTGTTAGCTACTTTTAGCAAGTCAAAATATTCAACATTATCACCCAATTGATGGAGAAAAAAAAAATCAAAAATGAGGAAAAAAAAAAACTCCATAAAAACTTGCTGCTATATATTTAAACGTTTCTGATATATAGTTAGAACTATATATTCAGTTAATCATGTTATTGTTATTACATACATTTGCCTCAATTAATAACCAATGTCTAATAACTAAAAGTATGTGATTTCAAAGGCGATGTTTCCATACCATCTTTGACTCTTTATAAATATGACTTAAGCAAGCTTGAGTCTCAATCTAATAGAACAAACTTGAAGAATAAAGTAAATTTATGTAGCCTACATCCTAATAATGATAGAAAGTAAATTAAAAAAACTAAATAACTTTAATTTAAAAGAGATTTAATTTTAATATAAATACATATAAAATATTTAAATAGATTCAATATAATTCTTATAAATGAATTAAAATAGTATTTTATTTAGAATTATTATGAAAGCAATGATAAAAAAAAAATTATTAAAAAATATGACAAATTTTATGGTAAAATTATTTATTAATAAAAATTTGTATCTATAAAAAAGATAAACATGAAATATGAAAATTCTAAAATTATTGAAAGAAACAAACTATAAAATGAATATCATAAATAAATTAAAATGGATATTTTATATATAATTCTAATTTATTTATCACAAAATTCATTATAAAATATTTTATTGTTATGTAATAATGGTCCAAAATTTCCAACCCATTGTAAAAATAAAGCAAACCTTTCTCAAACTGCATTGGTACATAATAATGATCCTATTTTTTAGCCTAAAAATACAACAAGAAACATGAAACCTGGATGAGAAAAAAACAAACAAACAAGGAGAAAAAGAACTAAGAGTTTTAATGGAGATTGGTGATGTTCCTTCTCAAATATCAAAGACCAGTTTAGGTGCCAGTTTCAAGGTATTAAAATTTAAGTATGCATATCTCTAGCTCCATCTATTGCACTTTCCTCCATTGGTGACTCATTTCCACACTGTTTGTTTGCTTTAAAGATATTCAATCTAGGTACATAAGGATTTGTTTTTTCCATCTCCCTCTTCATTCTCTACTCAAAGATTTAAAAAAAGCTCTTACCTATTCCAACTACTGTTTTCCATTTGATGTTCTGTTTGTACCTAGTTAAAAAGTTTGACTGCATCTAAGAAAAACTTTTGCCTATTCCAGCTATTGTTTTCCCTTTGATTTTCTATTTGTTGTTTAAAAGTTTATCTCCTTGTACCAAAAATGCAAGTCCTCCTAATCATGGGTTAGCTTTTTAATTTCTCAATCACTAGAGGACAATTTCAAGGGAAGTCTTGTTAAGGTAATTCTTTGCTTTCTCTGGTATCTCTCTCTATACTTTGCAATGAAACAACTTCTCAGTACTTCATTTTTTTAAAGAAAATGAAAATAAATAATCAAACTTGCAGTTGAATTATTTGGTGGTTAGTAGATTTGGTCTAATGATTGGGTTTACTTTGGATTTAATGTGATTCCATTGAATGTGAGGTTATTTAATGAGTTACAACTTTTTTTAATGGTATATATCATAATCATATGGTCTTTAAGTCTAGAAACCATGCTTTTTTTTAATGGTATATATATCAAAATCATATGGTCTTCAAGTCTAGAAACCATGTTTGGATGCCATAAAAAGAGCAATGAACTTCATAATTGTTGGGATATTGCCTAAGGAAACTCTCTTTCCTATTAAATAATCACTTGTGGTATTCAAAACTTTCAGCAATTATATAATGTGGATCAAGTAGAGTTGACCATTCAAAGAAACGAGATCTCTATTGTTTCCAACACTAAAACAGCTTGTATCAAATTGGTGGCTAATAACTAAATTCAACTTGTCAATAACATTAATATATGCTTTGTGTCCTTAAACCTCATAAGAAACAACAACTCTTGTGACCTACTAAATCTAAAAAATATATATGATGTATGATTAGGGATATGTTATGAAAAGACTAAACTCCTTTCATTATGAATCTCCACATTCTTTGACATTTTCTTTTTAAAATATTACTATCTCTATTTTTTTTTTAAGGGACAAAGGCTTATTGTTATTACATATTATTATTATTATTATTATTATTTAATTTGCTCATTAGTATTGTAAAGAATATTGCTTATTTTAGAAACTTAAATGGCCTACATTATCATCCATGTATGGCTTTGCCTGTGAAGTTGATGACTTTATATTTTGAATATTAACTTCTGTTTTTTTGTTGCCAAGTCTAATTAAATTTCTCTACGCATGAGTTTTCAAGTAAATATATTTCTTTTTTCTTCTACCAAGCAAATAACAAATATGTTAAAGGATTTAAATGTATTTCATTTTAATGTGTTTAGGATACTTAGATAGGATTTAAATAAGTTCATGCATGAAACATTAGACTTCCCATCCTAGCATCCTAGTATGACAAAAAATTCTCTTATTACATGCTAAGGACATTTAAGTTGTCAAAGAATGAAAATGGTTCATTGATGAACTAATTTAAATTTGACAACTTCTAAATTTGTCTAGCATGTGAATGAGACTCTTTTTTTTTTTTCTACAAATGATGTTTGAATTGTCCAATTGGACAATATAAGGAAAACATAATATCTTTGAAGTTACGCTCTTATGCTTAGTTCATTTTTTAGAAATTTTGAAAATCGTTCCTTTTGTTCTCTAGGTGCATATTGTACAAGGTTGAATAATATGCCTTCTCCATTTTGTGTACTTGGAGAACTATGGGGAAATGCTACCGAAATTTTTCTAAAATGAAACGAAACATAATAGTAGTTCACATGTAGGGATTATGTATTCCTATATGGGATAGGAACCACCACCTAAACTAGGAAGTTGGAGATGTTAAAATGCATAAGACATGTAATATAAGTTGATTTTAGTTTAACAAAATAGAATCATGAGAGTTAATTATGTTTCTTGGTTTAATATTTTGATATATAATTTTATTTTAATTTTACGAAAATGTGCATAATAAGTAATCTTTGGCGATTCAAGAGTGAATAAAGACTTAAACAAATGTAAGATATATTTATTTCTCATTTGTATGGTAGCGCATCAACTAGATAGGATCATAATTCTATAAGAGAACAACATTTTTTTACTTTGGTTCAATACCTAACGAAATTAAATGTATTTAATAAGATGAAATATCATGAACTAATATGAATTTTAAATTAATAATTTGTGGCATTAACTACAATAACATGAATTGAATAAGACAATTTTTATAATTAACTATCCCACTTTGACATACTTGTAGACAACATGGATATATTTCATAATGAATCATTTTGATCTATGATACAACATTAACATTTCAAAAGTGTTAAAACAATAGCTTTTGTAGACAAAAAAAATAAAAAAATAAAAAAATAAAAAGGTATAATGCATGGAGCAAGAGCCCTTACTCTTAACAAGTTGATTCTAATGTTAAAATTCCTCATGATTAATTCATTGTGTATTTGAATCATAGAATCGATCGAAGTTAAATGTTTAAAGATAGAATGTCAAGGGAGTACGAGGAAGGAGTTGAATACTTCATTAATTTTGCATTAGAACATTGTCTGAGTCAAAGTGGAATTCGTTGTCTTTATATGCGATGTGGAAACTTAATACATCATACACCTAACAAGATTCGGGAACATATGTTTTTCAATGGTATTGACCAGAGTTATCATACACGATATTAGCACGGAGAAGCAGGTCCTACTAGTAGACAACCAACTAAAATGGCACAACATTATGACAGAATGGATTGTGGTGACGTTGCTAGTACAGTAGAAATGGTTCATGCTATAGAAGATGAGTTCATGATAGACCCAATTTCATTTAAAAAATTGCTTGAAGATGCTGAAAAACCTTTGTATCCTGGTTGTATAAAGTTCACAAAGCTTTCCGCATTAGTTAAATTGTACAATGTGAAGACATGGTATGGCTGGTCAGATAAAAGCTTTTCAATTTTACTCCAAATATTAGGGGATATGCTCCCGGTGAACAATGAGATGCCCTTATCCATGTATAAGGCTAAGAAAATATTGAATGCATTAGGGATGGAATACAAAAAGATACATGCATGCTTGAATGATTGCATACTATACAAAAATGAGTTAAATGATGCATCTTCATCTCCTACTTGTGGAAGGTAAACAAAACAGGGGCAAGAAACACTAAGAGGATTCCTATAAAAGTGTTGTGGTATTTCTCATCCATCCCTAGGTTTAAGTGGATGTTTCAATCTCCTAAAATGGCATGCACAAAGAAGAGAAAATAATGGTAAACTTCTACACCTAGTGGATTCCCCAATACGACAACTAGTTAACCAAATGTGGCCTGAATTTGTTTCAGATTCTAAGAACCTTAGACTTGCTATTTTAGTAGATGGTATCAATCCTCATAGCTTCATGACCAATAAGCATAGTTGTTGTCTTGTTCTCACAATAACTTACAACCTTCCTCTTTGGTTATGCATGAAAAGGAAATTTATGATGTTATCCTTGCTAATATCAGGACCACGAAAACCTAGTAATGATATCGATATTTATTTGGCACCATTAGTCGATGATTTGAAAACATTGTGGGAGGTAGGGGTGAAAGCCTATGATGCACATCAACGAGAGTTCTTCACATTAAAGGTTATTTTTTTATGGACGATTAATTATTTCCCTGCATATGGGAACTTATCTAGTTGCACCATTAAGGGATATTATGCTTGTTCAATATGTGGTGAAGAAACAAATTCACATTGGCTAAAACATAGGAATAAGAACTTATATACTAGCCATAGAAGATTTCTTCCATGCAACCATCCATTTAGAAAGCAAAAGAAGGCATTTAATGGTGAACAAGAGTTTAGGTTACCTCCAAAAGAACTTACTGGATATGAAATATTTAGAAAGGTTGATATGATTCATAACTCATGGGAAAAGAAAAAGAATGTTAAACAATGTGAATCCTTTGCTAATCCTACAAGTTGCTGGAAAAAGAAGTCTATATTTTTTGAACTTGAATACTGGAGATATTTTTATATTCAATACAACTTGGATGTCATGCATATAGAGAAGAATGTTTGTAAGAGCATCATTAGAACTTTGCTTAACCTTCCAAGTAAAACCAAGGATGGAGTAAAGTCTCGACTTGATCTTCTTGAAATAGGCTTAAGGCCTGACTTAGCACCAAAGTTTGGGTTGAAGCGAACTTATCTTCCCCCTACATACTATACTCTAAGTAAAAAGGAGAAGAAAATAGTATTGCAAACTTTAGATGATTTGAAGGTTCTTGAAGGTTATTGTTCAAACTTTAAAAACCTTGTGTTCATGAAAGAGCTAAAGCTTAGTGGTCTTAAGTCCCATGATTATCATGCACTTATGCAACAACTACTACCAGTAGCAATAAGATCTGTGTTGCCTAAGCATGTCAGATATGTCATTACAAGATTGTGTTTCTTCTTTAATGCACTTTGTGCAAAGGTGGTGGACATGTCAAGATTGAATGATCTACAACAGGACATAGTGGTGACTTTGTGCTTGCTACAGAAGTATTTTCCACCTTCCATCTTTGACATCATGCTTCATTTAACAGTGCATTTGGTAAGAGAGGTTAGATTATGTGGACCAGTGTATATGATATGGATGCACCCATTTGAAAGGTACATGAAAGTCTTAAATGGTTATGTTCGAAATCATAATCGTCTAGAAGGGTGCATTGTTGAGTGCTATATCGCAGAAGAAGCCTTAGAGTTTTGTACAGAGTATTTATCGGGCATGGATGCAATTGGGATTCCTTCTAGTATGAAAGATGAATGGAAACACTACAAAAAAATAGGTTTTTAATGACGAATCTTTAGTCACGACCACAAATATCGTGACCAAAGATATTATTTTGTCACGGCCATGGTAAGGTTGTGACTATATGTGTTTATTAAATTAAGGAAAAATAAATAAATTTAGTCACGGTATCAACCGTCACCAAAAGGATTGATGAGAGGTATTTTAGTCACGGATTTATTTGAAACTGTGACTATTTGTAAATTTATGGAATGAAAACTTTGGCGCCAATAACTTTAGTCACGGTTATTTTATCATTTGTGACAAAAAGTGTAACGAAATGATGTTTTAGTCACAGTTTTTTGTGAAACCGTCACTATATATATATATATATATATTGTGACTTTTAGTTGCGCCATTGATTGACCGTGACTGTATAGGAACTTATAGTCATGAATTTTCTCTTGACCGTGACCAAATGCATAGAGGTTTATTTTAAATATTTTAAACCTATGGTCACGGGGTTCACACAATCGTGATCAAAGTCTATTATTTATTTTAAACAATTTTTGTGAAACAGTTTAAATTTAATTTATTTTTAAATTAATTGAAATAAACCTAGATTTAAAGTTTATAATATATTTAAAAATTTTAAAATATATGCTTGCTTTTAATTAATTTGGATCAATTTTTTCGGGTCACCCATGAATCAATATAGAAGTGTAACTTATGAATGAAATTTTAAATTAATAATGATAAAGTGTATCTAATCTGAAAACAAAGTGAATAAAATAAACCTTAATAAAACATAATTTCAATGATCAATTTTATGTTTAATGAGAAATGCAACAACAATACTACTACTAATAGTAATTATGATAATGACTAAGCACTATTTTCTTGAATTATTTGATATAATAATAAATTAATAATTACATGGCTATTTGTAAAACTTAATACTTATTATTTAATGATTTAAATTGGTTTTAAATTAAATTATTAGTTTGATATTTATTACTTAATTTGTATATTAAATATTAAAATTATTTGATAAAATTAACTTAAAGTTTATTCTAAATAATTAAATTGACATATTTTTTTCTTATAAATTATAAATAATATAAAGAAAATCAAATAATAATAGAAATTATATAGTAATAAAAAATGATAACAAAATAAAATAAAGATATTAATTTAATAATAAATTAATTATTTTTACTTATTATTTAAAATTATTTTTTACTTTAAATAATATTATTAAATTATTTTATTAAATATACTTAATAACTTAAATTAAACTATTCAATCACTAGTTTACGTTATATATATATATATATATATCGAAAAGTTTGAGAACGGGAACAAAATTTAGCAAAGCACGTGCAAATCATGGGTGAGATGGAGGGGTGGCAAAGGTCGTTTCAATTCATTACAGATGCACATGAGCAAACCCCCAAAGGCAATTGAAAAATAAATGCCCTAGATTCCCAATTTCTCTGCACTCGCTCTCCATTCTGCACCTATACTCCCTTTACTGGATTCAGACACTGTCAACGATCATCGGAGGAAGTCACCCCTTCAAACTCCCCCCCTCTTGAATTCCATCAGATTTGCCCAGGTTACCCTTTCCATCTATGATAAAGTTTTGGCAATTCTTTGATGGATGAGAAATGTATTTTCTTAGTTGGAATTTATTTTTCCATATGATTGATATCTTCAGTTCTGTTTCTCTTTCCCGAGATTTGGATTCTGAGGTTTGCACTTTTATTTTACCCTTGGCTTCCTTGACAATGGAGATGGGGAAAGTTTGAGTGTTAGAAGTTTAAGAGTTTGTATGATTAGGGGTCCTGCAGATTCAGTTATTCCAGGTTACTGTAGATTCAGTTTTCTTCATTTTCCCAATGACGATTTGCTTTTAGGTATAAGTCGTTGAAATGTTTTCCAGCTCGAATTTGTCGGTTTTGGTGGTGTTCTCGTGTTCTGCCTTTATTTTTTGACCTCCGGTCTGGTGTTTGAGTTTCTAAGGTTTGGCTTATTATCAGTTTCCTTGGAATTTGTATGGTTTCTTTTGTGTTTTTTTAGCGTTGTTACTTATCAGATTTGATGCGGTTTTAGATTTCGCATTTCTTAAGCTCTGTTTGAATTTGTAGTGGTCAATAGAGTAGAGTCAAGGGAGCTTCCACTTACTACTCTGTCACTGTATTGTGGATTGAGATGGTGATAGGAATTTAGAAAATAAGGCATTTTTCTCTATTATGTTAATTGAAAAATCAAATGCTGAAGTAGAGGCTAGGGAATTTTGAAACCCTAGAGTGTGTGTATTATGATAAACCAATTAGAACTAGAAGGACTCAAGTCAAGGTGCTTTTATTATCTTTCAGCATTCTGGGGTATGGGAAACACCTGGTCTGTGCGCTTTGGATTGTATATCGAGCCATAGAAGTGCTACGTAAGGAAACCCCATGGCTTGGGTGTTCTTTTAAGCTGGTCAATTATTCAAATTCTGTTATTGAAGGTTTAGTAATTAGTAGATCAATAAAAATTTCCATAAAGATTTTCTATTTTGCTTTTTAACTTTTTTGGTTTTTTGCTTTGAAGTATGTGTTGTCTCTAGGACCCAGAGTTACTTTTCCACATATAATCTATTTTCTTGTTTGCGTGGTTTATAAACTATTAATATCTGCTGGTAATTGGTTTGTCTTCAAATACATATGACATGACTCCAATTGTAATTATTATTTTTTGTTTTTCCTAATCCTATGTAATTTTTATTCTTTTCTGCCTACATGTGCTTTCTTTTTCCATGCATCATTATCTAAACAAATCTTTTTTTTTATTAAAAGAGCGATAACTGGATTCATTATTTGTAGTAGAGTGTTTCTAGAGTAGTTCAAGGCATTTAGAAACTTCCAGTTTAGCCTTTTGAAAAATTGATCTTTTCTTACAATACAAAATTGGGTTTTATATATATATATTTAAAAATAAGTGAGTCAAAACCCACTTTTCTTAAAATGACTAAAGTACCCCTTATTTGTTCATCAAAAATTACCTTTTAAAAGTTCTATTTCAACTTACACGGTAGTTCACAAATCTTTTATCATATTATTATCAAAAAATTATAGTTTTGATCAATGCTTGTTGTAAATTTTTATTTTGATTTTAGAAAAAATAAAAAATAAATACATAATTCTCAAAAATATTATTATGGTAAAAAGTTAAAATAAAACTTTTAGATAAAATAATTTTTAGGGAATATTTAATAAATTAATTTAATAACTTAAAGTGATTTAATAACTTAATTTAAGTTATTAAGTAAATTATGTTTGATAAAATAATTTAATGATATGACTTAAAAATAAAAAATAACTTTAAATAATAAATAATAAATAATTAATCTATACTTAAATCTATATTTTTATTTTTATTTTTTTACCCTCATTTGTCCAAATTACTTTTATAATCTCTTTTACTATTTTATGATTTCTATTATTATTCGAACTATTTTATCCTAATTATAATTTATAAAAATAACCATATCAATTTGATGATTTATAATAAATTTTAAGTTAATTTAATTAAACAACCTTAATATTTAAAATAAGAATAAAATAATAAGTTTTAATTTAAAATTAACTTAAATTATTAAATAATAAATAGTAAGTTTTATCAAATACGATTTTAGAATTGTTCTTATAATAAAATTAGTTCAATAAATACAAGAATTTTTATTAATTATATAATAGAGTTTTTGAACTTAGATTCACTTCAATCCAACTTGTGTTTTATCTATTAAAATTTAAAATTTATAAGCAATTAAGCATTAACAATTAAAAAAAAAAATGCTCTTTATTTCTAAATCGTACATTAATAATAATAGACTAATCAATTATGAGCATGGATAAGTTGCCCCTTATAAATTACATGGCAAGTCATGTTGGGTACGTTTTATTTGGATTGATCGTGGCATAGAAGGATTAAATAGAACTATATCATTGATGATAATATTGATTAAATTTATTTAAAGTCTTTTGTATCTTCATTATTCTAATACATTTAATTTTAGGTAATAAATTAGATTAGATAAGACTTCCTATACGTGATTTATTAAAATTTTGACCGAATACATTTAATTTTCATTGATTCCAAATTCCTTTAATATATACATATATATAATATTTTTTTTGGATAGAGTTTGAGTTGGCAATCAACCAGACCCCAATCCACATGAGCTACACATTACACCCACTAATGCTGAGTTGGATATAGGCCCTAAATCTGCATATATATTATAATATAAAATTCATGATATTTTAAGTAGATAAAAAAAATAGAAAATAGATAAAAAAAAAATTATAATTTAAGAACTATTAATTGTATTGTATGTACCTTCATGAAAAATAGATGGAGAAAATAATTTTTTTTTCTATCTTTGAATTCCCAAATATAATTTAAGAACTATTAGTTAAGCTAACTAATAGTATGTTTATACCTTAGCCAATTCGTGTACTTGGAGAACTATGGGGAAATGCTGTCGAAATTTTATCAAAATGAAACTAAGCATGTTAGTGATTGATTCATAGGGATTATGTATTTCTAAATGGGATAGGAACCACTACCAAATATAGGAGTTTGAGATGATAAAAAACATATCACATTCATTATAAGTTGATAAGAAGATTCATTGTTATGTGATTGAAGGGTTTAATTTGCGGAAGTACGAGAAAAAAGCCATTAGATAAGAGTTGGATGCAAAAGTCAAGAGTAAGTAGTAAATATCATAAAGGAGTTTTGGAGTTCTTAGATTTTGCCTTTAGCAATGCACCTGGAAAAGAAATGCTCCCATGTCCTTGCATTCATTGCAATAATTGTCTTATGCAGAAGCGAGAAATCATGTATGACCATTTGTTGGACAATGGGATAGCTAGAAATTATGTGCGATGGTTGATGCATAGGGAATATGAGTTTTGTGAACCTACAAATACTAGCACTAATGAGTCTGATATCCATGATAAGATGCAAGAAATGTTAAATGATGCATTTGGAATGTCAATGCCAAATGAGGAATCTGAAAGAAGTCCATATGTGCATGAGGAGTTTGAAAAACCAAATGAGGATGCAAACAAATTTTATAATTTGTTTAGAGAAGCAGAGCACGAATTATATCCAGGGTGTAAAAAATTCACAAAGTTGTCTTTTATCATAAGACTACTTCATATGAAGTGTCTTAATGGATGGAGCAATAAGTCCTTTACAATGTTACTTGAATTGTTGAATGAGGCACTTCCTGAGGATGAGACATTGCCAAGCAACTATTATGAAGCAAAAAAAATACTTCGTGACCTTGGCCTTCATTATATCAAAATTGATGCATGCCCCTCATATTGCATGTTGTATTCAAAAGAGCATGCAAATGCAAATGAGTGTGTTGTTTGTGGTGTCTCCATATGGAAATCAAGTGATGATCATTCTACAGATGAGTTCACTAAGTCAGCAAAGAAAAAGAAAATTATTGTTAAGGTCTTGCGTTATTTTCCCTTAAAACTAAGGCTTCAAAGATTATATATGTCATCTAAGACAGCTTCTCACATGAAATGGCATGTTGATGGTCACATGGAAGGTGAGATGATGAGGCATTCAATGGACTTTTTGGCTTGGAAAAACTTCGATAATGTACATCCTTCATTTGCGCTAGAACCTCAAAATGTTAGGCTCGATTTAGCAAGTGATGGGTTCAATCTTTTTGGGAATATGTCTATTTCATATAGTATGTGGCTTGTGGTTCATATTCCATATAACTTACCACCTTGGATGTGTATGAAATAGACATTCTTCATGTTGTCACTACTTATTCCTGGTCCAACTGCACCTGGGAATGACATTGACATATACTTACAACCATTGATAGATAAGTTGAATGACTTATGGAGTTTGGAGTTGAAACATATGATGCTTCAACAAAACAAAATTTTTGTATGCGTGCAGCTATATTATGGACCATCAATGATTTTCCTGCATATGCAAATCTTTCGGGTTGAGTACTAAAGGGAAATTTTCTTGTCCTATTTGTAGTAAGGATTGTTCTTCATATCGATTACAAAACGGACGAAAATGGTGTTACATGGGTCATCGTCAATTTTTGCCGATTGATCATAGATTTCGACGTGATAAAAAGTCATTTGATGGAAATGAAGAGCATAGAGCAGCACCTAAATAATTGTCTGGGGAAGATGTTCTACATCAATTAAATGGAATAGAACATATTACTTTAGGAAGACATCAAAAAATAAGATGTCAGCAAAAAGAAAAAGAGAACATGTTGAACTTAAGCACAATTGGAAAAAAAAAAAAGCATTTTTTTCCAATTGCCATATTGGAAAACCCTCATTTTGTGTCACAATTTGGATGTAATGCATATTGAAAAGAATATATGTGACAGTATAGTTAGCACCTTGTTGAGTATCGATGGTAAATCAAAGGATAACTTCAATAGTCGTTTTGACTTACAAGCTATAGGTATCAGAGATCAACTTCACCCCATATAAAGACGGAATAAGGGTTATATTGCCTGTTGCATGCTATTCACTAACTTCAAATGAAAAGAAAGAATTCTGTAAATTTTTAAAGAAGTAAAGGTTCTAGATGGTTATGCTTCTAACATCTCTCGGTGTGTACAAGTGAATGAAAGAAAGATATTTGGGTTGAAGTCTCATGATTATCATGTCTCATACAACAACTCCTTCCACTTGCAATTCGAGGAGTTCTACATAAAAATGTTTGTGCTGTTATAGTTGAACTATGTAGTTTTTTCAAACAGTTGTGTTCTAAAGTGTTAAAGACTGATCAATTAGAGCACCTTGAGAATGACATAATAGTCACACTTTGCAAATTAGAAAAAATATTTCCTCCATCATTCTTTGATGTTATGGTGCATTTACCTATTCATCTTGCAAGTGAGATAAAGGTTGCTAGACCAGTGCAATATCGATGGATGTATCTTATCGAGCGGTATGTTCTCATTCAATTAATCTTATGTATATTAGGTTTCATATAGTTCATGAAACAAATCTATCATGTTGTGGAATGACAGGTATTTACGTACATTAAAGTCTTATGTCCGTAATAAGAGTCGTCTAGAAGGTTCTATTGCAGAGGAGTACATAGCAGAAGAATGTACAACCTTTTGTTCAAGATATTTGCATGATGTTGAAACGAAACATGACCGTGAAGCAATAAATTATGTCATTGAAAATGACATAACAAATGAAGGGTTAACCATTTTCAAATGCATGGGACTTACAATAGGAAAGTCAACATCTTGTGTTCTTAGCACAGAAGAATGGTCCAAAGCACATTTATATGTGTTGACTAATTGTGAGGAAATGGCGTCATTTATTGAGTAAGACACTTATTTGAATAAAATTTTATACTAATTCTCATGCAAAAAGTTAATTTTGGTTAGGATGAGCATTATAATTAATTTTTTCTTTGTATCAGAGAGCATAAGCAATCTATAAGG
Source organism: Vitis rotundifolia (assembly GCA_030254885.1). NCBI lineage: Eukaryota > Viridiplantae > Streptophyta > Magnoliopsida > Vitales > Vitaceae > Vitis > Vitis rotundifolia. Next base: position 17,917,465 of record CM058160.1, read on the forward strand.
GTTAAGCCTTGTATTCGTGCACGAGATGTAGATTTGATTCACACAAGAGAATTCATTAGTTGGTTTGAAGAACGTGTAAGTTCATTCACTACATAAATTGTTCCATTATCTAACACACATGTATGTATTAACATCTTATATTTGAATTTATAGATTATACAAATGCGACATGAAAGTCCAATTTCTGAACACATACTATCATTGTCTCATGACCAAGTACATTAGTTACATGTTATAGAGGATACATCATTAATGGGTTTAGATTTCACACAAGAGAACGAGAAAATGGAAAAAAAACTCAAAATAGTGAAATTGTTGTGATCGTAGAGGTATCAAGCTTTGCAAGTGCAAGAGATATGAACCCAATTCCTGGTCATGTTTCTTACTACGGTGTGCTAACTGATGTAATTGAGTTACATTACCTTAGTGGAAATGGAGTTATTTTATTAAAGTGTGACTGGTGGGATGTAATCAATAGTGGAAGAGAGATAAAGAATGATGAATATGGGTTCACGTGTTTGAATTTCGAACGTACCATATGCACAGATGAACCATTTATGCTTGCATCTCAAGCAAAACAAGTCTTCTATGTTCAAAATTCAAATGAGGAAAATTGGCACACCGTTGTAGAGATACAAACTCGAGGGGTTTATGATATGAGTCAGAAAGTATCTACTAATGATCCAAAGCCATATCAACAGCTTATAACATTTCATAGTCAACGTGATGTGCATGAGTTGGTCAAGAATGATTTAATCAATTAGGATAGAAATGATATTGTAAGAGAAACTATCCAAACGGATGTTTTACTATCACGACAACAAAATATTATTGAAAGAGATAATGAATCTATTCATGATGATGATATAGATGATGTGTAACTAATAATATTGGCAAGTACATAAATATATACATACCAGATATACAAATTGTAACTTATTTCATATTATTTATGTAACTTATTGTGTATTACTATTTCTAATTTACTTTATTATGTAGGAAATGTCACATCGAAGAGGAAGAGTACAAATAGTGTCTCCAGAAGATGAGTTGGACAATCTACAACAACTCTTAGACATACAGCCTGCTGCAACTACTACTCCTAGTAGTTCTGGTGCTTCTAATTCTTCAGATCCTTCTGTTGTTGGTATGATTAAGAAGATTATGTTTAACTTTACATATGATAAATGTGTTAACATATGTTTAATTTCTTGAATGATAGGTTTTTAATGTTTAATTTTATATAAGATAAGTAAATTATGTTTCTTTTAATTTCATTATTACTCTTAATAGGTTCCTCCTCTAGCAAAAAGAGGACACGTGGCCTAACACGTAACTTAGATTTACTTAGTATGAAACCTGGAGAAAAAAAAACTACACGATTCAATACTAGAGGGCAAGTTGTTTATGATAGAAAAAGGGAAAGATTGTCAAGCTATATAGGAACATTGGTGTGATCTCAACACAATGTACCCATCCAAGTTCAAGATTGGAATCATGTTAGTGAAGATGTGAAGGAAAAGATTTGGGCCTCAGTATTGGTATATGCTAGTTACTATTCAATCTAAATTGTAATGTTATTGTTTAAAACTGATACCTCTTATTTATACATGACATTTTAATGCAATACAGGAAAAATATGAACTAGAAGAAACATGTAAGAGTTACATTCTTCAATGTTGTGGAAATTTGTTTAGAAGCTACAGAAATAAAATGAAGGCCAAGTATTATAACTCTTATAATACAGATGAGGAGAGATTGTGCCATCAACCTCCACACTTATCAGATGATGATTGGAGGTGGCTCATTTTCTTTTGGGGCACACCTGAGGCCAAGGTAAAGATAATGATATTTTCTTGATAGTGTATCTTATAATACTCATATTCACATAAAATGATATTTATTAGTTATATCTAACCTAATACTTCATGTATATAACTTTTATTATGTTTCTATTACCTATATAGATGAATTGCTATTTTTTAATTGATGTAGGATATCTCAAAAAAAAAACAAGGCAAATAAGGCAAAGCAAGTGATAAAGCATACATCAGGATCAAAAAGTTATGCTCAGATTCGATATGAACTGGTTGAAAATTTATTATTAGTATGATTTGTTTGTACATAAATAATTCATTATAAATAACTCAATTGTTTTACTTGTAAGAATAGGCACAAAAGAAGGAGGATCGAAGTGAGCCTAATAGAATTGAGATGTTTGCCCTGACACACACAAAAAAAGATGGGACACCTGTTGATGATCGTTCTAAGGAGATTATGGTAATAAAGTAAATAAATTTTATATATTTTTATTTCAATCATAGCCACATACTAAAATTATTTTAAAAGTCTAACTATTATATTTGTTTTTTATAATTCTATGACCATTGTGAGAAACATTTTGTGACAATTGTGGGAGTGACCGTGGCCATAGACCAACATTTCGTGACGGTTGTGGGACTGACCGTGACCATAGACCAACATTTAGTGACGGTTGTGGGATTGACCGTGACCGTAAGAGTACATTTAGTCACGGTTTCTTACCTAACTGTGACTAAATCAACTAAAAACAACAACCAAAGTATTCCTAGCTTTTGGTCACAATTTTTGTATGGCCGTCACAAAAAAAAAAAAAAAAATCATATGATCACGATTACTTAGAAAACTGTGACCAATACCTTTAGCTACGCCTCATATTGTGACGCTCGGTCACGGTTTCATAAGACCGTGACGATAGGTTTTGGTTACGGATATCTTGGATTTGGTGACGGTTTGTGACCGTAACCTAAAATCCTATTTCTTGTAGTGAAATGTGGGAAACTATTACTTGGTGGTCGTGCAATAACTATTCATGATTATAAATTGGTGGAGCAAACACATCATTATGTTCTACAAAATACAACCATTGTACAACCTTTTATTGAGTAAATGTCATATATGTGAATATATGAGTTTGAAACTCTAGCTAATGTTTATACAAACTATGACTTGCTTATTTTTACTTGATAGTGAACATATGAAATATTTGAAGACAAAATATCCTCGTCAATTAAAGAGAGTGAAGTGGCTAGAGGATGAACATGTGCGCACATTTAATTATTAGCTTAGAAAAATGTATTAAAATCAATATTCATATTCCCCTTAAAAATTTAATGCTTACAAAATTTAAATTACATTGACTTACATATCATTAATGAACCTTATAGGTTTCAAATGACATAAGAAAGAACCTATTTAAAAGTAATTTAAGTTGCTGCGCAAGGACCAAGACAACAAGTTCTTACTTACCTTGGATATATCATTAAAGGTTGTCGTTACCATATCAAGGACCGTGATGAGGCATGAGTCAACCAAAATAGTGGCATCAATATTGTGGCATCGACCATGCAAATTGCAAGTGCCAAAAATAAGAATCTTGTGCTTTGTGACATATGTTTTTATGGGATTGTCACAAAGATATGGGACCTTGATTGTAACATGTTTAACATTTGTGTTTTTAAGTGTGATTGGGTTGATAGCAAGAATGATGTCAAAGTTAACGCGCTTGGGTTTACATTAGTTGATATGAGCAAGATAGGATATAAATCAGATCCTTTCATTTTGGCAACGCAAGCCCAACAAGTATTTTATGTAGAAGATCAAGTTGATCCAAGATGGTCTATTGTATTATCAAGGCCAAAAATGAAGTTGTTCAATATAAAAGGTGATGACAACATAGTCGACAATTGTATGGAGCATCACCCATTTGCGAATGGGATGCCTAATATTAAGTCTTTTGATGAAGTTGAAGATTATGATAAAATTTGTATGTGAACTGATTGTGAGGGGATTTGGATTGAACATTGAGCTTAATTTTTTTATTTTTTTATTTCTTTTTGTTATGCTTTGTGACTACTAATTGTAGTATGTGATTTTTGAATTATTGTTAATATACAATGTGATGCTCAACAATGTTATATTTTTATTTTATTTTTGTTAAATATATTTTTACTATTATATACTTGCTAAGCTATTCTAAATAACTTTAAATAAAGCAAAAGGTTTTATAGGAAGATGGATTGAATCCACCAACCCATAATGAACCGGTTTGAAACATTAATAAATAACATATATGAATTAACTGTAAACATAATAACAACCTACCCTATATGAAATTGATTCTCGTAAGGAATCATCTAACGATGAAAAATACGTTTTAATTGATAGTTGAATATTCTTATTTCCAAATGAAATGGTCTATGAATACCATAATTTTCATTTTCTTGGTCCTTCCTCTATTTTAGGTCACTTGTTTATGATAGATAACAAAGCTTTTGAGAGATAATTGATCAAGTTGCAAATTTTGTGTAATTGAATAACATTAGTTTTAAAAAATTCAAATAAAGTGTCATTAATGTGAATCTAGTGGATTTTTTACTTTATGTCAAATTAGAGAACATCTTCTTCAATTTATTTAGCTTCAATGAATGTAGTCTTTGGTTTGTTATTGTTAACTATTAGTGACATTACTCCATCCTCAATATTGTGTAAGTGAAGCCATATATCTTAGAATCATTAAAGTTAAGGCAACCACATCTCATTACATATGATCAATGCTTATATGCTTAATAGTAGAAAAATCAAACACCTTGCAATGCATTCTCAACCCACATTCTTAAACTTCATTTTATGAGTATTGCATCCTAACTAGAAGCGTGCATTCCAACTAGGACCTTATAATAGTAGTGACTAACATAAATGTAATTTATCTAAGCTATAATGGTAGAATGCGTGTGTGTGTGTGTGTGTGTGTGTTTATAAGATAAGTCATGGAAATTTTCATAATCGAGATTTAAGATTAATTTTCATGTATTGCAAAGTTTGTACAACAATGATTTATTCCTACTTATGAAATCATTTTGTAACTAATTTCTTTATATTTAGTTAAGATACATTTTCAAGTGTTGTTTATTATTGCACAATTCTTAATTATTTAGGAACTTGGGAGAAAAGTGATACATATTTACAGATGTCTCCACCAAGAAGAGATAAAGAACAGGTAACTATTAAAATATCATGCTTTACCTTTGAATGTAAGATATATATATATATATGTATGTGTGTGTGTGTGTGTGTGTGTGTGTGTGTGTGTGTATGTATTATGAGATTGATCATATTCTTTTGATTTTCATGTAAATGGATGAAATTTTTCAATTATTTTTAAACCAAGAACAATTTACTTTAAGAACCGATTGTGAGAATATTAAAAAATTATTTGAAAATAAAAATTCTTCAAAATTGTCCACCAAAAGATGGATAAAGTTTCAAAACTTTTTTATTGGTTTTAAACCTAAATTTGAACATATTAAAGGAAAAGATAATATATTAGCAGATTGGTTAAGTAGGCAAATAATTAATAATGTTGATAATACTAACGATTGACTTTATATTACAGGAACATGGCTCAAAGAAAACCCACAAAAGTTAGAACCTTTCAATATGGAACTATATGTCTGAATGAAGTGTTGAATCCAAATTTGAGGTTTAACTCTTTATTTTCTCAAAACCTTTTTGAAGAGCATAAAGTTATTGTAGATAATTTTTGGTCTCTAAAACCACAGAGTTTTCCAAACCAAAATTTAGAATACGCTTTTGGAACAACCGTGTCAGCTTTAGCCTAACATTTGCAAAACCTCTAAAACCAACTGATTGCTTTAGAAACCCAAAAATTTCAGAACCTCAAAATCTAAGAAAATCAGGAAAAACTGATAGAAGATTTGAAAATCAGTACAGTCTCAACCAGTCAAACCAATTGTTCGAATAGTCAACCTGAAGTGCTTAATTTAATTAAGAAATCAGCTCTTTTGTTTGAACAATATGAAAAACTTGTTATTAAAAATCATATTGGAGTTGATAACTACTCTTTAATTGAAACCTTTTTCCTGCAAACCCAATATAACAAAGTGTTTAAAAATCAAGAACTTTTGTATAAACATTTTAGAACCAAAAATGTCGGGATAAAAACAGGGTATATGGCATATCATGATCCTGAATTTTTCTTTGTTATATATCTAGCCTATGTGAATATGTCAATTGTAAATAAAGAAATCTTTGATTTAGTACCCCAATTCATGGAACAGGGAATTTTAAAAAATGTCTTTATGAACCATGTATCTCAGATCCCTGAACATTTCCCAGAAAAATTGAAAGATATTTTAACCTATCTTTTTAAAACCAAAAAACAGATAGATATTTCCTTTGAAACCATTCCGCCTTTGTTTCAAACCGATGGATCGGTAGTACCAGCCTATCACCATGTATATATAAAACACAATAAAGAACCACTCATCCCTCAACAAGAACCAGAATGGGAAATGACCCGTTCAAATGAATTTCCAAAATTTTTTACTCGTTTTAGAGCTTTTCAAATCTATGATCTTAGACCAACCCAGAATAAATTATTTTATCTTATCGGTAAAACCGGAAACATGTCTATATGGAGGAATGAACTTTTATAACACATAATTGTTCCAAAACCTGTCATTACCTCTGAAGAACAAGATTTCATAATCGAACTTGATGTAGATATACTAGAACCATCTTCTTATCTTAATGATGACGCACTATTTTGGGAAAACCTGGACGAAGAAAGTTATCATAATCTACAAAATGCACTGGAAGGATGATGTCAGCAATGATGACAATGAAGTAGTAAATGCGTCCTCAACCACAAAAATTCAATAAAGTAGTACAAGTCCAGAAGCAGTAAAACCATCTGTAGGCCATGTATTATGCATGAAGAAAAAAGGACAAAAGAAAAGGACAAGAAGAAACAGAAGGAAGTAATGGAAAAATAAAAAAGTCTAGTCTCAAAAGACTTTTAAAGTCTCAAAAGACTTTTCCAACCTTCGTACTTTTGTAGTTATTTTGAACCAAACCTCTGCAAAGTTTGTAAATATTTTCCTACCGTCCAACCACTTGACTCACCTGCCATTGTAAATGCTCACCTATCACTCATAAAAGCCTTGTCTATAAAAGAAATTGTAATAGAAAGAAGAAGTGTGTGGTAGAAAAGTGGCGTCCGAGAACGTGTAGAAAAAAGTGTCTGTATTCTCAAGTCTTGTAAATTTATCAGCAATAGCAAAGTAAGAATTTTCTTTTAATCTCTGCTTTCATTCACAATTTATTTTATTATGTGTATTTTTGTTACCCTTCGGGGGTAAATGGGTAAAACGGTAAAGTAGGGAAATGAAATTTATTTGAATTGTTTTAGTTTTCTTGACTAGTTAATATCTATAATACACATGGATCCTTGTTATATATAGTGTTCCCATCCACATATAAAAAAAATAAAAATAAAAAAACAAAAAATAAAAAATCGGTTATTTAGAGAATTTTGGCCATAAAATCACATTTTAAAACTAGAGTCTTTAGTCTTAACCTTTGACCTGTAACCCGTTTTTGCCAGAAAATTGGCGTGTTAGGGAGACTCTGTCTGGTCGAAAGGGGGGTTTTACCTTGACATGAAGTGATGTTTTAAAATTTTGAATTTATTGCCTAAAGTTTTAGGATAGCCGATCTTCAAAAAATATAACTTCTATATAATAAATGTTTTCACACTATAAGCTAGGTTTTGGTTTAAATAAATAATATAATAATATGTAATAAGTAGGTTTCACACTATAAAAGAAAGTTTTTATATTAAAATAATAGGCATAATAAATGCGTTCACACTCAAAATAAAATTTAACATTTTGTTGAACGGAGATTTGCAAACTTCTTTAAACTTCCTTGACTATTTCTGTAACTGTTGTTAAAACTGATGACTGAAAACCCCAATAGCTGAAAAGTGATGGGATGACTGAAAAGTGATGGGAATAGTTGGTATCAGAGCTATGTGTATTACAGAATATTAATTAGAAAAGGAAACTATAGATTCAATTTAATTTTCAGAGTACTGAACTTTACCTTACCCCATTTAAAGTCTGACTATATTTGCTTGATTTATTCTGTATCTTTATTTAATCTGCTTATTTGATATGCATTAATATCTTTTATTCCTTATCCTCCTAGTAGATATAATTTAGATTATGATCGTGTGAAAGAACTTAATAATAGGTTATATGCTCAACGTAAAGAATTTAGAGAAACTTGTGATAAATTGCATAATTTAAGAACTACTGTAAAAACTTTAACCATAGATATAAAAAATCTAACCTCTTAAATATTTGAACGAATACGAAGTAGCGATACAAGAAGCTTTTGACGAACTTTTTGCTACAGAAACCATAATTAAAAGAGAAATTATAAAATATTATATTGATAATTTATATGCTAGTTCATCTCATTATTTATCATATATAACTATTGGATTTTTGGGTACATATTTGCCTTTTTTTTGGATGTATGTGATGATAATACAAAATTATGCATATATATTAAGTTTTTTTTGTCAATATATTTGCCTACATGTTCATTTTTTTTTAACATATTTTATATATTCATGTACTTTATCTATATATACACACACACACACAAGAAGTTCAATTTTGATGCAGATCATTTGGGCGACAAGTTAAGTTGTTGATGTGTTCCATATGCAACCTTGATATGAAATAAAACAATTTCCTTAATATATGAATAAAGAAATCTTAACATAAAAGAAACTGTATTCCTTGACATAAGAATAAAGGAACCTTAACATATTAAAATTTCAATTTTGAAAATATATATATATGTCCTTAACATATGTGTAAATTAAATTTAAAAGCATATAAAACAACATTGACATACATCATACTTAAGCTTAACATATATTGAATATATTCTTGACAAAACAATAAGTCAACCTTCACATATGTTTAATCTAACCTTGACTAAAGTGGAAGAAACATTAACATACGTCATATTAATAAGATTCCTACATTGATAGAAATAAGGTCCACCTTAACAAATGCATATGTCAAGCTAGCTTTTATCATTTCTTGATATTGGAATAGATGACATATGTGAATACCGATCCACCTCAATAGATATTCCTTATCTTGATGACGAAAACTGTCAATGAAGACCTTTTTTCTTTTAGTGACAATAATATTTACATAAAAACTTTAGGCTATGAAAATTCATCATATTTCTATAATTCTTTATAATCGTAGGTTGAGAGAATTTTTACCTTTATATGATTTCACATATATAGTTTAATCATGAAAAAAATAACAAATAATACAAATTATATGAAAAAAATAAACCAATAATACAAATGATACTAAAATTTTATAATATTAATTAACAATAATTAAATAATAAAAATAATGAAATAATTATGTAGCTTTTAGTTATGATAACTTCTATATATATGATTTGGGGCTATAATTTAAAATAAAGGAACTTAAAACTTAAAATGTAAAATTCATATATTACAAAAAATTGATAGTGTACATATTTAGGAAAGATAACTTACAATGGAGAGATGGGAGATGAAAGAAGAAAGGAAAGCTTCAACTAAAAAGCTTACATCTTGAGAGAGAAAAAAGAGAGAAGGAAGAGCTTAAGGAGCTTAAAATTTGATCCACTTACTACTAAGGATCAAACCTACTTAAATAAGAAAATTAAGAATCTTAAATAGTACAAACAATCAATGAGTTATTGTTAACTTTTAAACTTCTGATGTGAATAGTAACCACCCGTTTTAATTATATATATTGCAACCCATGACATCATTAAAATTTAAGTTTAAAGAATTTGAATCACATGAATATGAAAATTTGAATTTAAAGAATTAAAAAAAAAAAAAAAAAAAAGTCATTCCTTTGGAATAACTCAAATATGAAGAGATATGATATCATCATTACTAATTATTAAAAATTAATAAGTAAAATTAATTTTTAAACATTTAATTATTTATATATCTCTCATATCCAAATCATTACTACTTATTGAAAATAAAAAATTAATTTTCAAATATTGCATTATTAATATTATACATCTCTTAATTTACTTTAATAAATTTTGAATTTAAAGAATTTATTTGAATTAGTCAACAGAAAACTAAAAGTTAACTTAAAAAATAAGATAGAAGTAAGATAAGAAACAATACAATTTAAAGTTAATTATAAAAACTATAAAATAATTTTAAAACATGAAGAATAATCTTATATTAATATTATAATATATTACAATATACTTGATATAGCTATTTATGAATATTATTTATGGAATAATACAATATTCATGGCTAAATTATTAGTATGTTATATCATTTTATATAATATTTTAATTAATTTAAATTTATTTATAAAATATTTAAAGGAAATAATTTATCATCAAACTATTTCTTAATAACAAATTATACAGGGAACTCTCAAATTTAATTTAATTTATCTCACTGAATATGGTAAAAAATAGTTTACAAAAGTTGTGTGTATTTAAAATAATAAAATCAAATTTTCATAATCACTAATTACATTTTGAAAGTGAATGTACTCTACTTAACCCTTAAAGTTTATACTAAAAAAAAGTCAAGAATGAAATAATATGGTATAAATTATCACTAACATTTAAAATTAATAATTAAAATTATTTTTTAAAATATTAAATTATTGATATTTTATGAATTTGATCTCTAAAGTTGTTATAATAAATTTTTATATTAACATAAAATTATACGTCTAGATGACTAAAAAAAAAAAAAAAAAAACATCTATAGAAGTGCTTAGCAGAAACCAATAATTTAAATGACTAAAAGAAAACAAATAGGTTTGTCATTTCAGTTCTTATCATCCATGATAAGAGCCCTGCTTAGAACTCAGGTCTGCCCCATACGCGGGTTGGACAGATTTCACAGCCACCAGCACCAGGTTTTAATGGATCAGGTATGACTAGAATTCCTTCCAGCTCCCTATGCAAGAATGGATGCTTGCAAATGATCCTTGCCAACATTTGACAATCCAGATTGTGTCAAGCCTGACAGACGTAGGAAAATAGCGTCTCCCAGCTCTAGTAATCCAACAGGTATCTGCTGCTTTACATCACTTGAAATTCATTTCCTTTTCCAGAACCAACCCCTTTGCCTTGCATGGCACACAAATTTTATAGGACTATAAGACTGAGGTCATTTCAGACTTTCAGGGCTGGAGCATGAACCAGAATGCAACCCCAGGGATTTTCTGCCACCAAGTTGCTTACCAGAAAAACGAAGCCCTCCGCTTGATGTGACTTCACTTGCATGCTGTGCCTCGGATGCTCATGGATTTCAGTTACAGTTGAAGTACGTCCCGAAAATCTAAAGTCCATCTGAAAGGTCTTCAGTTAGCCCTCTATCTTCGGTGTTTCGGGATCAACTTCTGGCATTGCCCGTAAGGTACTGGCAATGTTTAATATATCATCAGCAGCTTACACTTCATGGATAGAAATATCTTCGAGTTTCCTTATATCCTCACCCAAACGTTCCTCTGCCTTGTAGACAAACTCACCTTCATACACACATTAGCCAGTTTTAAACAGGTCACAGAAGCCATCTCAGATGACTTCAATATTGCCATGCAACCAATAGCCTAGGGCAAGAGCCACTTTCCACGTAACCGCCACCTGTCCCCTTCAAGTTATTAGAAACCTTTTTCCACTCAGGAACTAGCTTCTTACATTGTCCACACCATGCCGAGGAAGATTAAAGGCCACCAATCAATTCACAAGCAAATTCCCATGCATTAGTTCCTTCTCAATTGATCAATGAAGCTTCCTTAGTGATGAACTGATCCGAATCAACCATAGCAACAGTGTTTCCATAGGGCACATCCTCAACAATTTCCTGCTTCTTTCCCATCCAAATAACAGTCCTCTGCACACTCTTGACATACTCATCATTCTTCTCACCAGGGACATAGTTTGGACCTATAATTCTTAGGTCGGAGAAACACGTCCAAGAGTTAAAGAAACTGCCCTGTTCAGAAGCAGAAATCATCTTTGAGACAGAGCACTGGAGGGCTGTCAGAATCACAGTTTGTGGCGGCAACGACATGGATTGAGGTGGTGGGGGAGGAGTGAATGGCAGTGGAGAAGGGTAAAGGAAAGAGATGCAGAAATATTGAAATGAAACCCAAAAGAAACAGAGAAGAGGCAGACATGGAGTGGGCAGCCAAAAAAGCCACATTTCATTATTTGTCCATGGGCTTGGAACAATTGAGCGTGCCAAGATGAAATTAAAGAAACTAAAATATGATTCCCCAGACATCAAGCAACAAACAAGTCTTCAATCAGATTCATTCCCCAAACTTAACTCAAAGGAAAAGGATGAGTAAACCAATGACAAGTCCAAGACACCCAAAAATTTTCTTGCCTGCCTCTGCCTGCCTCTGCTCTCTGAAATTTTCTTGCTGCCCAAGACACCCAAAAATCCCCCCTCCCAGAAGCGTGTAACCTCTTACTCTCCAACCACCCCACTCTCTCTAACAGCCTCACTCTCTCTCAAACTCCCCAGACCTGCTGACATGCTCCCTCTCTAAACTCCCCAATCTGCTGAAAAAAATCCTCCCTCCCTTCTCCGCTTCTCTTTCTTGCCCTCTAAGACTACAGGAAAAGTTCTAACGGCCGGCGAATCCCACTGCCACGTGTCACTCCCCCCCACAGCCTATATGTCGCTCTGCTCCCAACAAACCACCAGAATATCTAACCTATGCCACGTGTCCTCCCCAGCTCCTTAAAGATGGTAAAAATTAAGGTCTGCCTAAAATGGGGGTCAACACGTAGTTGTTCGTTGAAATACATGGTTGCAAAAGACGCGAAAAGAAAACAAGTGGCTTGGATTCACATAATTCACTCTTAACACAAACAAAAAACGAAGACATTGTAGCATCACGCACTTAACAAAGTAGAAACCCATTGAAGACAGACGTAATGCAGACCAGAACAACCCAAAAACAGTATCACATTGACATCACATCACAACCCTGCAAACGCTGTAATACATGAACACACAACAGTAAATACAACTCACAAACACACCTGGAATGACAACAAAATAGACATGTCCAAACACGGTGAAAATATCAGCATAAGGCCAGCATTGGCCATGACAACTAACATCACTAGACACCCATTAGATTCACGCACAAACTCCTTTACTAAGGAGGTTGTTGTTGAAGCTGCTACAGGCCTTTTCACCAGATATGTAGACCCCTCTTCTTCAGTACAGCAAGTAGAAAAGGAGATCCGGATCCATGATTCTTTTCAGATGAAAAACATCATGTTCTCCAGAGCACCATGCAGACGGTAAAGCCTCTCATTAAGCCAAGCTCCAGACGATGATGATGATGGTGAGGCAACTGATGATGAAGTTGCAGCTGAGCTCCAACCTCCGCCACAATTGCATCATAGTACAGCCTTCCTCTATAGGCAGCAAGGTCAGCATAGTACACCGGTGGGACCAGCGATACAGGTTTTGTACACCGTGCAAAGGTGAAACACAAGTTATAGATAAGCTTCTGGATCTGGTCAGAATTAAACCTGTGCTCATCGTGTAGGACATGATAGTGCGTGGGTTTGCTTGTCCCAAGTGTACCATAGTGGCTGCAAAGATAGAAGTCGAACTCAGATAGGTGGACCACTGTTGTGTCCACAACAGTGCCTGGAGGCACATTCCCATTAAAGCTCCGATCATTTACCTTAGGAAACAACCGTGTTAGGTGTCTCTTCCGGGCCACAATAAGAGTGATGGTCGGGCAGTACTTTTCCCCCTGGATTGCTCTCTTGAGATCAAGTAATTCTTCATTCAGAACCATGTCAAATTGGCCCTCGCTTACACCATCACGGAACACCACGATCTTCTCTGGCTTGACTTTATTTGCCTGAACATAAGCCTCAACAAGCTCCAGGCACATTGCCCCAAAATTCTGAATCTTCTCCATTCGATGGGCTTGTGGGCGAATTCGAGCTGCATAGCGGTTTGCTGCAGGCCAATTCACTGTGGCAACAACAGCTGCTATTGATGGACTAGTTGTGTTCTGAGAGCCAGGGTGATTGACATCAGCACCAATAAACATCACATGCCCTTCACCTTCAAACCGTGGAAGTCGTTCTATAAGCTCTACATTGCTGCCCCCTAGCTTAGCATTCAACTTGAGAGCAAGATTGGCAAGATACTGATCACTGACTTTGTTGGCGGGGCTGGACAAACAACACTGAGTAACCATCCCCAATCTGGTCTCAGAGAACCACTTAAGATATCCATAGCCAGCATCCCTCCTAGCCATGACACACACAAGAATTTGTAATTGGCATCTTGCTTTTTTGTAAACCTTGTCGAGCAGCTCCCGTAGCACAGGGAATTCTCTGAAGGCATGCATGTTGGCAGTTTCACAGAAAAGAGGATTCCGCATTTGGATTCCTAAATTTCCACACCGCCTAATAAATCCTGAAATAAACTGCCCAGTATTCAGCCTGTTGTACTGCTCGTACGCAGTGAAGTCCACCACAGCCCAGTGGTCAACTGGTATGCCTTTCACGACCAATTTTCCAACCAAATTCCACTGGCATTTGTCCTTATCCACAGTTAACTTTTTCACCTTGCCCTCAGAAGGGTCTCCTAACTTCAACTCTGGCGGCCCAATGACTCGTCCTGCAAGTGCTGTCATGTTCTTGTTTACATCAATGCCAAAACTGTCAATGATACCTCCCCTGCCAACAAGAGTAACAAAAATTAGTAACATAAAATAACACAATGCAAATAATTTAGTTGAATCCATCAGCACATCCAACTCTTTTCTACTGATGAATGTAAAGTTACTATAACTTTTGGGCGCTACAAGTGTTAACTTTATCTCATATTAAATGGTTATGAGAACCTATGTAAGGGGCAAATAATAACAATTATCATTATGGACTAAAAATATTAAAAAGAAACTACAGAAATCCACATCTATTTATTAGAATGAAAAAGCTGAAGGTTCACAATTATGTACCCGCATGGTCCATCCTTTGCCTGCACCATTGCACATATTTTGCTTTCTCTAACAACTGGTGTAGGAAGTTGCTCACGTTTCAGCCCCTGAGCAGCATCTTTATCTAAAATCTCTTTTGTATACCTCTGCCCCTCAACCAATATGCAGAATTCCATTGGTACATAGTTATTCCTATTGTTTTTTCCCACATCTAAGCAGGGAATATCCTTGTGCACAATATCCTTGCCATACTTTTCATAGAAATAATCAACAAGCATTACTTTCTTTGGCAAAACTTTGCGTTCTGGATCTTCAGCAAGAAATGACAGATTTCGTGTGTCCTGACTAGTTAAACCTGCAATAATGAATTTTTGACCCGTATTACGGTGAGTCACTCTAACTTTCAATCCCTTTAAGGTAGCCTCAACCTTACTCCTGTATCTCCTGAACTCTCGTAAAGAGAAGCCACGAACATGCTCCTTTAGGAACTCTAAAACTGAAATTGGATTAAAAAATGGCACAACCGAGTAGTCCAAGCACAAGGATAGACCCTGGGCAGTGGGTTTGAGACTATGTTGAAATCCTCTAGAAGCAATAATACCGTATCCAAGCTCATCTTTTCCTGAGTCTTTAAATTGGTAAAAGCTCCGACCAGAAGATATCATATGTCTAGCAGGATTCTCCTTCATTACCACATCCATACCTTGTAATATATCACGGGGAACAAAGGAGAGTACCCCGCTTAAGTAATCACTCAACTTTTGAAGCTCAAGTTGCTTCACCAGATTTATAGTGACAATGAATGAACAACCTTTCATCTCTTCCCCTCCAGAGATCTCCACCTTAAATCTCCCAGTGGGAAGCTCAACAGCACTAAAAATGTTCTTCTCACCATCATAAGCAATCTTTGATGTAGGAAACTGTGAGGGGTGATCAACACACAACTTTTCCCTTATCATATACAAAGTGGACTTTGATATCTTTACTGCACGACCCTTCTTGGGCGGAGCCTCTGGTTTAATATCAACATCATAATGCATTATGAGCCTATCAGACTTGAACTTGACAGGAAAATGATTCACACGAAGTGAAACAGATCTGACAGCATTGGTGCCACCTTTGTCCGGCCTTCTCATAGGAATACGCTTGTCCCCAGCTTCTGCCATAGACAACTCATGTAAATTCACACGAGGATAACCTGTTTACAATAAAAAAAAAACCATTTGATTAAGAAAAACACATTAGCCATGGAGCATTTCATACTCAACAATTTCTGGGCACACTCACTTAATTTGGAGTATCAAAACTTTGATATCATAATGGGCACCTAATAACAAGTCTTAGAGTGCGTTTGGTAGTGATTTTAAGAAGTGTTTTTATCTTTTTTTTTTTTTATGCTGGAAAGATAAAAAAATTTAAGTGTTAAAAAGGAGTAAAAATGTTTCCTAAAATCACTACCAAACACACTCTTCGTTATAGATTAAACCCCTTCAATCAATCAAACCGCTTTATGTAGCTATGATCAACTCAAAGACACATCAAACACATCCAGCAATTCCTTGATGTCAAAAAATAAATAAATTAATTAAAAAAACTGACTTAATTAATAATCGGTAATTTCAGATCTTAGACATTATACCTAGGTGTCTAGACTCGTAAACCTAAAACTCTCTACTAATTCCCACCAATTCTATTCACACAGGGGGTAACGTAAAAAATCAGAGTCAATAAAAAGAATTGAATTCCGAACCTTTGTCATGATGAGAAGAAGTCGGCAACTCCACCGTAGCAGCTGTTGCCGGCGCGATTGTTGGAGGCTGTGGTTGTTGGACCGGGTTGGGAACCCACCGTTGAACCGGCTGTCCGACCGGATTTGATGACGGTTGCTGGACCGTATTGGGGGGCCTCCACGGCTGAGTGGGCTGTCCCCACCCTCTCCCTCTCCCTCTCCCTCTCCCTCTCCATCCGTAGCCGCCTCCACCACCATCTCCTCTTCCTCTTCCTCTTCCTCCACGGCCCTCCATTTCAGCAAACGAGTAATCAATAAGGTCTAGACTGTAACGCGTGCCTTGTTAGAGGATGGAGTATATAAAGGAGAGTGAAAACCGGTACGAACGCGGGAGAGAGAGGCTGAAAGGACGGACTTGCCCTCGTTTACTTGCTGGGTAAGCATCGACTGCGTGCTGGGTAAGCATGGACTTTTGGGAAGCTTCTGTGAAGTTCAAGAATGTTCGATTAACCCAATACGATGAGGAATTTGGTGTGGTTGGGGACTTCGGACTTGGGAGGAAAGTAAAGAATGAATTCTCCCTCACTCGCACAATCAGCATGTTTTTGTTGGTGCTGTTGGTTTTATCGCCACTTGGTAGTCCTGAGTCATCTATGTCCTATATTTAATGCCGGGTTAACAATATTTAACTTGAAAAAAGAACAATAAATTCTACCCATTTTTGTGGATTCTGATTCTCACCGAGTAATGCAAATCTATGGAAATCAAACTAAGTTCATAAAAAATATAATAAAATTTTTCACTTTTTCTCATGTTCAAATAAGGATCTATTTGACCCTTTTTTCTAAAACTTGTTTTTAAAAACTATTTTTAAGTGAAAGAAAAAAAAAAAACAGTTTTATAGTGTTTTATGAAAATAAAAGTATTTGACAATTTATTTTTATAAATAAAAAACAAAATTTTTTTTAGATAAGTTGTTTTTAAAATTTATTTATTTATTTTGGTTTTATAAAAATGTTGCAAATTCAATTTATATAATATATATTAAATTTAAATCAAATCTAATTAAAAATGAAAATAATTTTATAATTATAAATAAATTTTAAAAATATTTTTTTGTAAAATATGAATAATAATATTATAACAAAATCATAAATTATATTTTTATAAAAGAAATACATACTATTTTAATATATGTTAGAAACATAAGGATATTAACATCTTTATAAAATTTTACTAAAAATAAATAATAATAATTTTTAATAATATTTTATTTAAAATAAATCATAAATAAAGTTTAACTTTTTTAACATGTAAATGAGTCAAGTTTTTCATTTTATATACCTAATATCCTATACTATTTTTATTCAATCTGTAATTAATTAGATCATTTTTTTAATTCAAAATTATCCTTAAAAATTAAAAATTCATTAAATAATTTAAATTATTAATTATGTCTTACTTAATTTATAATTTATTTACCTGAATTCAAAATATATATTTGTGTGTATAGGAAAAACAGTAAAATCATGATTCATAATATATCAATTTTGATGTATTATTTATTTTAATAATTAGATATGTTTTTTGAGTTTTAAATTATTTTTAAAAAATACAAAGCATAAGTTGATTTAAAGAAAATTTATATAAATATAATTATGTGCATGAGAAAAAAAAAGTAGTCATTATGAATAAATTTTTATCCATAATTTTTTTGTATTAATGAGTTTATTATTTAAGTTTCAAATTATTTTTAAAAATTATTAAATTTGTTAATAAATTCAACACACTAAGTTTTGTTTAATTTGAAGCTTATTTGTCTAGTTAAAAAAATAGAAAATAATTCTTCTATATAAAACAAAAATAATAAAGTCATTTTAGACCAATTTTTTCCATAAATTTCTTATATTGATTGGATCATTATTTGAGTTTTAAGTTATTTCAAAAATTACTAGAATCATTAATGAATCCATTGCATTAAGTCTTATTTAATTTGGAGTTCATTTGCCTAGTAAAAATAAATAAATAAATAAGAAAATAATAATTCTATGTAAAAGATAAACAATAAAGTTGTTTTTGTCCATAAATTTATGATACCAATTGATTCATTATTTATTTTTTAAATTATTTTTAAAAATTACTAGACTTGTTAATGAATCCAACACATTCACCATTTGCCTAATAAAAATATCTATCTATCTATCTATCTATATATATATGTGTGTGTGTGTGTGTAGAGAATAAACTAACCTAGACATTTAAAATAAATTTTGGTCTATGACTTACTAATGTTATTGAATTCTATGACTTTTTAGTATTAATTAAATCAGTTTTTGAGTTTAAAATTAATAAATTTTACTTATTAAGTAAAATTTGATTTAAAATTATTTGTTTAATAAAAGATAGTAGAAAAGTTTAAAGAAATTAAAAAAAGTACGTGTAATTTAAAGGAATATTATATTTTAAGATTTACAATATCAGTATTAAACCATGGAAAAAGAAAGGGAATGACATCATGTTCAACTTTATTTGTTTTTTTTTTTATGGTTTTTTAAAAAAAATTATATGTTTTCCTTTTGTTTTTAAAAATGGACAAAAATAACTTCTATTTGTTTTTTAAAAAATTGTTCTCTATTTCACTTTGTTTTCAAAAATTGTTTCCAGATAACAATGACCAAACATTGTTAGGAATTTTTAAAAATAGTTTTGGGTTTTAAAAAATAGAAAATTGTTTTTAAATCACACGGCCACATAGACTATAATTAATTTTAAATCTTCAAATTTATAAGTGAATATTATATAAGCAAGATTAAACCTTGAAGGCAAGTCAAGTTTATTCCTGCACACTAAAACTCACTTCAAACTTTAGTACCCTCTCATGTTTCATGTCTTGCCTTAACTTAATGTCAATCCATTCTTATAAACTTTTATTAAGTATAATTCTAACTTGAATATCAGAGGAGTGTAATCAAGGACTCGCTTGATTACACCTTGGTGCATGTACCCAAGGGCAACACATGAAGCTTCTAGTCACGAGTTAGCATTATTAGATCAAATCAGCAACAAACCTAACTCAAGAAGTTTGAGCACTATCATAACCTAAGTGATTTTCATCTAATTTGAGGTATAGTCTTTCATAAATTAAAATTTATAAAATGTATATTTCTCAAATATGATGTTCTTATAATATAGTCTTTCAAGTAAATGTAAAATGTATATTTCTCAAATATGATATTCTTACAATATACATGTAACGACTCACACCCAACCGTGTAGATATTGTCTGCTCTAAGTCCAAAAGGATCCTCACAACTTTAAAATACTTCTACAAAGTTAAGAGGAGTTCATGCATATATAATGCTAGGATTTTTTTCCCTCTATCCAGTGTGGGACGTTATAATTATTCACCTATGTAGACACAACATCCTTGTTGTGTCAAATGGATTGTATGATTAAACAGACAAACACCCCTCATGTGGCCAAACAAACCTCTACATTAGGGTCAAGGATCAGCTCTGATACCTTGCACCCGACTATGTAGATATTGTTTGCTTTGCGTTCAAAGGGGACCTTATATCTTTAAAACATGTTTACAAGGTTAAGAGGAGGTTATACATATATAGTGTTAAGAACTTTTTTCCCCCATTTGATGTGGGACATTACAATCTCTCACTCACGTAAACACAACATCCTCATTATGTCCCCTGAGATTGCAAAGCCAAATAGACAAACACCCCTCACGAGGCCAAACAAACCCCCACATTGGGGTTAGAGACTGGTTTTGATACTATTTGTAATGATCTTCACCCAACCATGTAGATATTATCCACTCTACACCCAAATGGGTCATCACAACTTTAGAACATGTCTACAAGGTTAAAAATAGCCCATAGGTATATAGCATTAGAAACTTTTTTTTCCCCTTTCATAGAACCTTAACCTTTTCATAAAACCATACCCCTTTCAATTCTTGATTAAAAGAAAGAATGAAAGAAAATGAGAAATTCATTTACACTATGTTTCCAAGCAAGGATTAAAGAAAGGAAAAGTAATATTATAGAAAATAATTTCTTTTATATTTGATTTATTATGAAAATATGAAAGAAAAATTTCAATTTCTAAATAGAAGAGAAAAGAAATAAGTGATATAAGTTTAAAGAAGTATTTAAAAATAATTTATGAACTTCAAATTGTAGTAAAATAAAATAATTTGAAGGAGAAATTAAAAGAAGAATAAATTGGCATTTTTAAAGAAAAATAGAATATCTTTTCATTAGTAGGTCTTCCTTTTTATAGAGAGTAAGAAAAGATTTACATTAATATGGATATCATCCACAAGTTCCCACAATATAATAAATTCTTATATTTTATAACACCCCCATTGGATGATCATAAAAATATGTTTTGTTAAAATCTTACTTGGGAAAACCCTATTGAAAAAAAAAAGTACAATAGTCTTTAAGTGATTTGACCATTAGAACTACCTAGGTAAGAACCTTGCCAATAAAATTCAATGGAACAAAACCTAGATAAAATAAATAAATAAAAATAAAAATAAAAAAGTTCAGTATATCCATATTAGTATTATCCCCCTCATATGGATATAATTATGTTTTCTTCAATGTTTCAAGTGGAAAATCTCTCAATTTTTGCATTCTAATGTTGTATCTTAACCTTTTCAATGTAATAGATGATAATGCTTTTGTAAATAAATCTACTAGACTATCACATGATCAAATCTTCTAAACATTAATGTCACCATTCTCTTGGAGCTTATGAGTATAAAAGAATTTGGTAGAGATTTGCTTAGTTTTATTACCTTGTATAAATCCTCCTTTAATTTGTACAATATAAACAATATTATTTTTATATAACTTGATAAAGGATAGTCCACATGATTCATGTATATGTTGGATCATTGACTTTAGTCATACACATTCATGACTTGCTTCATGAATTCAAAGTATCTCTAAATGATTTGAAACAGTGGCTACCATTGTTTGCTTGATTGATTTACATGGTGTTGTTGCATAACATAGGTAAATCTATAAGCCATTTGAGATCAAGATTTATAGGGATTTGAAAGATAGTCAATATCCATATATCCAAGCAATTCAAATTTGCACTTGTCAAATAAAATAAACTCATATAAATTGTTCCACAAAGATATCGTAATACATGTTTAATTCCATCCCAAAGTCTTTGTGTGGCATAACTTTATCTTGGTATTAGATCGATAGAAAATGTGTCAATTTGCAAGATACTTCAATGCATCAACTTGCAAGATACTTCAATGCACCAATTTGCAGTGAGGTATGATATTTTTGAACCAACTACTTCTTCATTTTCTTCTTTGGGATAAAACATATATTTATTCTCAAGTGAACAAACAATCATAAAGGAGTTAGTGGGTGTAATTTGTTCATATGAAAGCACTTTAAAACTTTTTGTGTATGCTTAATGATGGACTAACATTTTATTTGGAAAGTGCTTGATTTGCAAGCCAAAATAAAATTTTGGTATTCCAAAATCTTTAACTATATAATTGACCACTATATAAACTCTTTAGGAGTTCCAATAAGATTGTAACAACTATAAATCTTCAGTTTAATCCATACAAGGGTACAATTTAATCAAGTATATTATATGACATTATCTAGAATATGTTATAAGATTTTCAATTATTACTTTTGATAGTAATCTCTTAGTGAATTATTTGCTTCAAGCATGTTAATCATTCAAGGACTAGGTTGCTTCATGTATTTTGAATCCTTATGAGATTTTAACATATATATGAATCCATATATATTATAAAGTATATCTCAAGTCCTTCAAGGACCATAAATCATTCCGATTGAATCATTATGAGAATCGATACAAAGTCTTTATAGGAAACCTTATGCTATAATCTTTGTTTTATCTTGATTACACTTTTGTACAACAATCCATTGGAGTCTAACAATTATCTTTAAGCATTAAACTTCTTTAGGTCTATTTATATTCAACAAAATCGATGTTTTTTGGTGTTTGAACTATAGGTCTAAATACTCCTCATTTTATTAACAAGTCTAACTTTGTATGTATTTAATCTTTTTGTTTTGACTAATTATTTCTATATAAACATCCTTATATAATTCATGATTTGAAATCTTTATCATTCGTTATGATATTAGAGGTCATTTAAAATTTGAAATTTTACACTATGCTTCTGAAATCAACTTCCTCCTTCTAACGGAAGGAAAATTTGTCCCATTAAAATAATGATTTACACATGTCATACTATCCTTCAAGGGTATAGATAAATTAGTCATTAGGTAAAAACTTTTGGTTTTATAATGCCTATATGACTTATAATGAGTTGATATATTGTTATTTACATAGGGTTACATGTTGGTCATATAAGATTCTTTTAGATCTGATAGATATGAGATCATTCACGTGGAATTGTATGTCATTGATGACATAATTTTCTCTCTTTTAAAGCCTACAATCAAGTTTTCTTGATATATATTAACATTAACTATTATATATGTTTTATAATTGATGAGACACATATCCTAGAATAAATCTATCAAACACTTGATATTATATGTACATAAGTGATAAATATGGCATATGCATATATTGAAAATGTAATTTAATTTTTTCATAAAATGGAATGTACAATTTCATAGATTTCAACCGTTATAGTTAGTAAACAGAATAGTAAGGATACAATCAAATCAAATTTGAATCATAAAAAATTAAGAATTTCAATAATTTAATTGAAAAACAGAATATTCTATACCTTCATAACTTCCAATTATAAAATTATATTTACAAGAATATATATTATAAAATTATATTTACAAGAATATATATGATAAAAACTTTAGGTTATGAAAATTTATCATATTTCTATAGTTCTTCATAGTTGTAAGTTGAGAGAATTTTTACCTTTATATGGTTTCACATATATAGTTTAATCATGAAAAAAAAATTAATAATACCAATTATATGAAAAAAAAAAAAAAAACTAATAATACTAATGATACTAAAATTTTATAATATCAATTAACAATAATTAAATAATAAAAATAATGAAATAATTACGTAGCTTTTAGTTATAATAACTTCTATATATATATATATGTATGACTTGGGCCTATAATTTTTTCTATATAGCCTTAAATCTTGATAAATTATAAAGTAAACCTTTATTTTGCATAGCTCCTAACTATAAGAAAATATATAATATTAACATTTTCTTATAATTCTCAATTGTGAGAAAAAAAAATGAGATACTTTGCATATATTTGCTTTTACATAAATTTAGGCTGAATAATTTTGTCCTAATTTTTTGCAATGAAAAATTTTGTTATAAAAACATGAAATTTGCATAGTTTTGGGTTATGAAATATTCTTTATATAGATTAGTCTAATATTGTAAAAAAAGAATAATTATATAAAGAACAATTATAAAATGAATTTAACTCCCATTAAATGATGGAAAATTCATAGTTGGCTGAAAATAAATAAAATATAATAACAATTTAAAAAAACTTATTGATTTTCAAATTCTTTATTATTAAGTGTATATAGAGTGGAGTCTCCTCATATAATATCAATATTTTATAAAATCAATATATCTTCAAATAATTATACTTTTTAAATAATTATAAATTTTAATTATATTAAAATTCTTCTAAACAACATTGAGAGAGTAACAAATAACAATAACGTATTTACATTTTCCATTTTTCACAAAAAGGGAAAAAAATCAAAGAGAAATTCAAATCACAAATCATACAATAATAAATAGATTTACACCTCTCAATTAGTGAAAAAAAAAAAAAAGCAATTGATATATATCCTTTGTATAATTTGAAAAATATTAAGTCCCTATGTGGTAATTGTTTTGGAAAACAATTCTAAAAAATAGATTTTGAGAAAAAAAAAAAAGCCTATTTAGAAACTTAAAATGTTTTTAACCCGCTTTTAATATTTTTAAATATGTTTTAAAAATAATTTTTATATGTAATGTTTTATTTTTAATCATTTTACATGTTTGTATAATTATTTCTTAAAACATCCCTCAAAAAACAAGTGAAACTAATATAAAACAACTAAAATATGTTCTCTAAAAAACATCCTATTTTTTTGTTCTTAAGAACAAAAAACAAAATACAGTTTTGATTGTCAAACATATTTCCTGTGTTTTTTATTTTAGAGAACAAAAAACTGTTATAAAAATAGTTCCCAAACAAACCATAATATTCTCATTTTCATAACTTTTGGGTATGAATAATAATAATTACATACTTCTAGCTATGCTTAATAACCTAACATTTTTCATTTAGCTTCTTACTCTTTCATGATTTCTAGTTATGAATAATAATAATAATAATATATAACTTCCAACTATATATAATAACACAATATTTTCATATAACTTATAACTTAATTTTCATAACTTTTGGTTATAAATAATAATTACATAGCTTGACTATATTTTTCACATAACTTTCGATTATATGAATTTCTTATTAATTAATAATTTTTTTCTTTATAACTTTTTGCTAGTAACAAAATTCATATTAACAACTTTAACATAACTTTAGACTAGTACATGTTAATTTTTTTTTATGTTTGTAACTTCTAGTTATGGATAATAACAATTACATAATTTTTGGCTATACATAATCTTTTTGATAAGACAATATTTTTTATATAGCTTTTGACAATATGAATTTTAATATTCATTAATTTGCTAGCCTTTCCCATAAAGAAAAAAATATTTTTATTTACTAACTTTTTGTTAAAAAATAATAATAATAAATAAATAAACCAATGACTATAAAAATCAATCACGACAAAAAGAAAAGATAAAATTCTTGTTATATATTAACTTATTTTGTTAAAAAAATTTATATAATGATAAAATTCTTTCATCTTGATAAGAGGGGAAAAAAATAAAATAATTCTTGTTTTATATATTAGTTTAGTGATAAAAAATATAAAAAAGATAAACAATAATTTACCATATCACATTCTAAAAGTGGTTGCAAAGTTAAGGGGTTTGCATTTGCATCAGTGGTTGTGGACATCATCGGTAGTCATAAAGAATGGATAGAAAATTAAAACGAATAGAAGATTATAATATCTGTTAAGTTTGGTTCCTCAAGAAAATTCTAAGGGAAAAAATAAAAGAAAATAAAAAATAAATTTAAAGTCAGTAAATTATTTTTCTATTATATTTTAAAATCATTTCACTTATTTAACTCTTCTATAAAAATTAAATAATTTAAAAATATAAAAGTTTCTTACAAATGTTATTTATATTTGACTTTTTTTTCACATTTTTCATAGTAAAACCAAAGATGAGAAAATCATTTTTTTTATTACTTTCTATAAACCAAATATAGCTATATAGAATTATAGTATAAATAGAAAACATGGGTGTTCAAGATCAATGAAGAGTATTTTTGTATACTAATCTTTTGCTTGAAAATAAATATTTTACAAAAAAATATTTTTGTTATCTTGATTCTAGGTGCCTAAGGACTATTAAAATATACATTTAAGCGTACTTTTAAAACAATTATTTAAGTTGATCCCTCTTTTCTTCCTATTTTTTGTCTTTTAATATTTAATATTTTTTATTAGAAACAATAACTAGAAAGTACAATTTTGATACAAATCTAGAAATCTCATCTTCAAATTATAGCTCTCACAATTAAAAAACCATGGTTAAAAATTATAATTTTTATTTTTTAATAGAAATGACATTTTTAAAATTAGATTTCAAATTATTTTTTTAAAGGGGTTACCAAAAACAATAATTTTATAAAATGTTTATAATTAAATTTGTATACTCAAAATGCCAATTTAATCCAAAATTTTAATGTGTTAGTATTGTGCCCCTGTTTCGAGGGTGATTGTACTAGGCATCATGCTCCTCTCATAATTAAAGAGATGAATAAGAAAATGATAGAACTATTTAGATCAACTCTTCTCTAACAATCAAGTTAATCGTGAATGGAAGGATAACATATCTAAGATGAAGTGCTTTATGTTAGTTCGTGGGTCTAGGCAACCTAGTAGAAGTTGTAATGCACCACTTTCTAATTAAAGGGATGGTCGGTCTTGGCTATTAGGATGAATTTCCCATAGTGAGTGCACTAGTGTGTATGGTTACACATTGAACAAGACCTACGATGAGTTATGACTTGAGGCTATCAAGTAGTCATGACTTTACCAAGTTGTTTCATTGAGTTGTCTCTCAACCTTGAGAGAATATTAAGCTTGTACTGAAGTTAGTAGTGGTTTTGTCCTACAACTTTGACCTAATACTCTTATGGGTTTCAGTGTTCCTCGCTCTAAGCTCATATACCTTGTTGGCATAGGTTATGAGGGTCGAATTAACTCTAGGTTTACTTTTGTGTATAACAATGTTTTGGTAATTATACAAGGTTGCATAGAGGTAAGTGAATAAGGTCTCTATATTGGGGTAATTGATTAATTTGTAGGCCTTATTGGGTTAATTAATCAATTAAGACTCATTTTAGGCTAGATTAAGTGACCCAAGTCCTTAGTAGGCTTAAGTCACTTAAGTTCATTGGGGAACCCTATAAATATCCCATTAGGGGTTAAGGTTTTCATAACTTTTTCCATAGAGTTGTCTTCTACCTCCAAAGAAAAAGAAAGTCATAGCCTCCATCCTCTCTTCCCCTCCATTGAAAGTACGTCAAGATCTAGGGATAGCTATTTGACAAAAGATCTTGGGTTTATGAGACTTCCGACGACATTGATTTGATTTTTCAACACTTCAATTTAAGGTTTGGGAACCTTCAAACCTAAAAGTTAGTATTTTAACCTTAAAGGTCAATTTTTTTAATAAATTGATATTGCTTTCGTTGCTTAGTTCTAAGATGCCAATAATTGGTATGAAAGCATAATGATATATGCATGCTTAGATGTTTATTTAGGGTTACTAACCTCTTTTTTACAGCCTTGATAAAAATTCTCCCATGGCCAAGCTGTAGACCTTCCATTTTGTCTTAGTAGCACATGTTATTCTCTATATTTTCCTTCACTCAGTTGTATTTTAGGTCTAGCTCACTTAATTGCATGCTTAGTCTAGCTTAGTTTCATTTTGAGATATTTCATCTAGATACATTTTAGTTCATTCATTTAGGTGCACTTTAGGATAGTTCATCTAAATGCATTCTTAATTCACTTCCCTTAGGTGTATTTTAGGTTAGCTCATCTAGATGTGTTTTAGGAAATTTCTTAGTTGCACCTTAGGGTAGCATTTCATTGTCACCTAGTATGGCATGTCCATAAGGAGAGGAAAATAAGGAAAGCATTAGGATTTTGAGAGGAGTTTTTTGGTACATGGCTGCCATTAGAAAGTGGGTTCCACAGTATTGAGGATAATGAAAAATGACTCTTTTGATAAGGAGAACCAACATTGGAAAGTAGGTGTGCATGACATTGGGGGACTTAAGTTTGGAAACAAAGAGGATTCTTTGAGATTCACAAGATGGAGATTTTTTTTTTGGGAATGACTCTTTTAGAGATTTTTTCTAGGATGCACGACAATGAGTTGGAGCTTGAGGAGGATTCTCTAGAGTTGGATGACATTAGAAGGAAAGAATGATATTTTTAGAGAGAGGAGGACTCTCTTTAGAAAGAGAGTTGAATATACATGGTTTTGTGGAATTGGAGATTGACATTGAGAGGATTCTTAGGAGATTGAGACATACGACTGCCATATCTTTGGAGGACACAGATTATGGAGATTAAAGTTAGGGAAGACGTTCTATGGAGGGAGATTGATGCCATTTTGAGTTGAAGAGAGAGTAGGACTCTGTAGAGATTGAGACTCACATCATTGAGATTGGGATATGCATTTTTAGGAAAGAATACAACTGCCATATTGACGGAGTTTGATTTATGACTAAATAGAGAGATTGGAGGAAGCATTGAGAAAAGTTGAAGACACCATAGAGACCTTGGGAAGGGTTGATCACGCCATTTGAGAGAGATAATATGACCTCCACTAATTGAGAGGGGAGAAAAAGTGAGATCTTGAAGAAAATGTGAGGTCATAGGGAGAAAAAGTGAGATATTAAGAAGAAAATGTGGCATTTTGAGAGAGAAAAGGTGAAGTCTTAAAGGGTTAGGGATATGGCATAGTGAAGAAACATAAAGGAGAAGTAAGCTTCATCTTTTTAGATGAGAGGTATGCTCTCTTTAATTTTTTGTATATCTTGTTAATGGTCATCTCTCCATCTTGCTTGAATATGGAAATTATCTTTGGTTAGTGTGGATGTATAGACCACATGAATTGTTGGCATTTATTGATTGGATGATTATTGAAGATGATTAATTGTTTATGAAGCCTATTACCACTTTACTTAACTTACTAACCTTTGTGATGAAAATTTTGAATCAAAGAACTTAGGGTTTTTCTAAAAATATTTTGATGTTTGTATGATGTTACTAACTTCCTAAGCTTATCAAAAAAATTTAATTGGGCCCCAAAATCATTTTTTAATTAAGAGATTTAAATTGGTTTTTTTACATAGGTCTTATTTTAACACTATTCTAGACACCCGAATTGATTCCGTAAAATTAAATTATTTCTCGACTTTCTTAATTTTTGGTGTTATTTTTCCTTGAATCTACACTTCTTAAAGTTAATTTTAGGACCCTGTTTCATTAAAAATCAATTCACTAGAAATAAATTTTTTTCCTACTCTTATTGTAGTGACCCCATTTTGTAATCAAGGAATGTTTAGCATATTTTAAATATGCTCCTTATGCAATTTAATCATGTTGCCATTTTTCCTATAATATAGGCATATTGAATGTTGTGAATATTTAGCCAGGTTGGCAATTCCATATAAATTCCTAGGTGTCTCCTAACTCAATTTTTCCAAACCATTCTTCGAACTACTTGCCTAATAAAGATTATGTTATTGAGTTTGCTAAAGAGACTAAGGTATGTAGTTGAGGTTGGAATTGGATGGAATTGAATTAACCATATTATTTAAATGTTATTTTTCTTGAAATATTTTTTAAGGAATTCGGAGGCTTGAAAAGCATTTTTTACTAAGTGTTCAAAATGCCCTGTTCCAAGATCGACCCAATTTTAGGTCGAATAGATTCAAGTTGCAATTTCTTGATGATATCTCATTTGTTGGATCAAGGGTTTCCTTCATTTAAAAACCTAAAACTTGCTTCTTGTTTTGTAGAGAGCACCATAATTTAGGGTGTTTGGTTGCCAAGAAAATCCGTCTTTCCTAGTGTTTTCCAAATTCTTTTCAATGAATTTTCTTGAGAAAAAATGGTTGAATTCTTTCTTCATTCATCTCTCAATTTTGAAACTATTGGGTTTGGATAAAAACTCATTTTCTTCTTGTGTGGATTCAAGAAGAGGCCAAGATCGAGCTTGGTGTGAACTCCAAGTGTGCTTTAGAAGAAGTTGTGAAGCTAAAAGTGGAAAGGTGTTATTCAAGTGGACCAAGAAGGATTGATAGGCTTGAGCTAGATAAAACCTTGTATTTAATTTTTGTTCTTCATAGTGGACTTTTTTTTATTAGTGGTAGGCACGTGGTTTTTTTTATCTCTTCAAAGGTTTTCCAAGTGAATTCTATTAATATTGTCTCTCTTTCCCTTATTCTACTCATGATTTATTTCAAGTTTTTTATATCATTAGTTACTTGGGTATAATTGTTGAATGAAAGAAAATGAGTTGAAAAGGGTGTGATTATCCATTAGATATCTTGAATATTTTTTTTGGTTTATTTTGATATAGATATTTAATAGAGATCGAAAATTGTGTTAATGAGAAATGACTCTTATAAATTGTGTTGGGGAGTGTTGAAGCAATTTGCATGTGACTTGCATTTGAAAATTTTTGGGAGAGTGTTGTTGCATTCATATTGGTATGTGATTGCTATATGAGTTCTCCTTCATATCCCTATCCCTCTTTTGACATGTTATTTGGAATTATTTTGTGGATAAATACATGTTGAAATCTTTGATCTTGTTATTATGTATTATTTCATCTTATTTCATTTCTTTCGCTCTTATTTTGGATTTGATTGTATGTAGTATAAGATATTGTCTATGGTGTTGTATTCATTATTTCATTCATTAAGCTAATCCTTTTAGTCTTATGAAAGCATTTTATACGCTATCAAGGTACATTTCATGCATCTCTTATTTATTTAATCCCATGAATATGTATGCCTTGTTTTTATATATGCTCATATTTTATTACATCTTGTTGTACCTTAATCATTTCTCAATTCTTGATTTGAATGGAGTATATGTTGTGTGTATGATAGGATGTTTGTTATGTTATACTTGCTAAACTAACCCTATTATTTTATGAAAGCGCTTTGGATTGCAATTGAGGTATGTTCATTTCCTTTTCTTATGTGTTTTATCTCACTTTATATGCATATTCTGCGTGAGTAATATTTTGTTAGGCTTTTGTTATTATCATCTTAGCCTTAGTCTTGTCCTTTGGTATCCATGATTTACCAATCAATTGTCATAATTACCTCAACTTGATTAGTAGAGACCTTTATTTAGGGCTTCGAAGGGCACAACCATATGACACCTTCTTGATAGGTGACCTGACCCTTAGACTCAAACTCGATTTTCAAAGACATATATTTTTCCAAATAAAGAGTCATTTTTTAGGGTTTTATTTCCTATTTTATTTTCTTTTTAAAAAAATAAATAAAAATGTGGCAATTCCAATTTTTATAAAAAAAAAAAATACTAGTTTTTCACCAAAAAGTGAGTCTCGCCATCAAGTAGGGACGCACGTAAAAAATGTAAGTCTACACAAGTGACACATGTATGTTTCTTTTTATTATTGCATGTTTTGATTGAATGAGATAATTGCTTTCTTTCTTTGTTTCTTCATAGATTTGATTGTAAACTCCATTAAAGGAGCACAAGTTTTCATTTTTCTTATAAACTTTTAATCGTAAGCTCCATTATAGGAGTATAAGATTTAATTTTATATTGTAAAGTTAAATTTTTTATCATCTATGGAGGTTTCTAAGAGAAGAATTCCTTGATGATGTCAATAAAAATTGAATCTTTATTAGAGCATCTATGAAGCATCAAGGAGTTTAAGGGCTGCAGAAAAAGGATTCATCCTTCCTTTGAATAAATAAATAAAAATGAAAAAGGAAAAAGTTTCTCTTTTGGATAAAGTGCTCTTAGTTTTTATTTTTCAAGTTTTTGAAAATTTTCTTATTACACTAAGCCTTAATTTTGAGAGTAACTAATTTTTGTAAATTTTTTAAATGGATAATTTATCATTAAGAGAATTACTAAAAGTTTTATTTTTGATAATATGATGGAGTAGATTATTATAAAAATTAGTTTCCATGTTAAAGAATATTTATTAAATTGGTAAGGTGGAGGAATAAAGAAATTAAATTGATGAAAATTTTTTAATATGAGAACTCGAATTCTTCTATGCTGTAAGGTGCTCTCAAAGTTTCAAAATCTCATAAATTGGAAGTTTCCTTATTACACTAGAGTTTCCAACTTGGAAAATAAATATTCTGAAATTTTTCATTAGAAATGATTTATCATTAAAGGTTACCAAAATGATATTTAGTAATTTGATAGAAATAAATTTCTTTGAAAACAATTTCTAGATAAAATATTTATTAATTGGAATTGTGTAAAGAAGGAGAATTTTTATGAAAATAAATTTTAAAATTTGAGCAAAATTCGTTTTTGGAAAAAACCCTCACATGGAAATTTTTAAAATTTTCATAAGGACATTCTCCTATTACACAAGATTTCTAATTAAGGAATAAATATTTTTGAAAATTTTCAAAGAAGATAATTTATTCAGCTAGATAATCACTAATGTTTTAAAAATCTCTTTTACAAAATATTGAGTGAGAAAGGGCCATAGGCAAGCCCATAACCTCCAAAATTTATAACCTAATTCAACTATGCTAAGGTAACTCTTGTCCGATCAAAAAGGTTTTTTAGCAAAAGCTACAATAGTTTAGCGATCTTAGGTCTCGTCCACTATGATGGATTATTCTAGGTAATTAAGGTTTAAATGGGAAGAAAAGAAATGATTGTGATCAAGTGAAATTGATTTGACAATTCATGGTGAAAAATCAAAATAACAATGATTTCTAATTGAGAAGAATAATAAAATGTAAAATAGAATAAAATTAGTAAAGAAAAGGAATGCTCGGAGTTAAGATTTTCTAGAAAACAATTTTCATGGTAAATAAATCTAGAGATCTATTTTTCATCAAGTTAAATTGAAAATCAAAATTGTCATCTGAACCGATTTTTTATTTAACTTTAGGTCTAGATCTAATTTCTCTCTAAATTAGATTATTTAATCCAAGAGATCAATTCAAATCATATATTCAATTCATCTTAAATTATCTTCTAATGATTCACACAATGCAGCTATTCAATCCCATCCAATCTAGCTTTAAGAATTTAATGAATCTACCTAGTTTGCATTGTAGTAGTCATCCAAGACAATTTGAAGAGAAAAATCACCAAAATTCAATTAATCAATCAATTGGATCAAATTACCTTTGCAATTAAAGCTCATTTCTCTAATTCACTATAAATTTTGCCTCTAGATCCTTCTTCCTCCTAGAAAAATGAGATTTAGCCACTCATGCTTGGAGATTTGGTCTCACAAGGCATGTTTGGTTAGTAAGAAAATAAGGAAAAATGAAATAAAATGGAGAATTTTATTGAGAGAGAGAATCTAGAAAATTCTACAATCAAAAGTATCCAAAAGCTTTTTAATGAAAGATTCAAGTTTCTATTTATAGGCCAAGGTCAAGTGGACACTTGACATCATTTAAGAGGTCTTCTGGAAGCTTCTCTATTTAGCAATCTAAAGTTTAATAACAAAACAATCATTTCGCACGAGCTCAGCCAATTCACATAAAGAAAACTAATTTCGCATGGTCGTGCGAAATCAATGGAGCAACAGTAGTAGTCACAGCTTCCAAGACCATTTTGCATGACTGTGTGAAATTTTCGCATGATCATGCAAAATCAACTTGCAAATTCTCCTTGGCCTGTAGCACAAATCCTTCTTCTAGTCTATTTTGCACAGTCATGAGAAATTTTCACATGATCATGCAAATCTAAAACATTTGGTTTTTGAGCTCCTCTGTGTCATTTCTTTCATTTTCTTCTTTTGATTCCATCTTAACTACCTCTAATTAGCCCAAATCCTGGTCCAAACCAATTGCATTACCTCTTCAATTTATGTATTTGGATCATCATCAATATTATTTGTTCTCTTCAATTCTATTAGTATCTTTTGTCACCAATTTATCAAAATCATACCTTGAAACGACTCCAAAACTTCATAAACTTATTAGTAACTCTTGCAAGGGCAACAACATGTTAATTAAATGTTTTAAGCATAATTACAACTCAAAAGATGTGAAACTCATAAGAATTATTATCTAAAATATGCTTTTTTTGAGTAATAATCAGTGGAGATAAAAAAAAACCATGAGGTCTAAGACCTATCAATCGAAATCCACTATTCAAAATCAAGCCACACAAATTTACCTGGTCGTTTTACCCTAAAGACTTACTCTCTAGTGCTGACAACCTTGATCTACGTCTGCAACGCAACAACTGCTTGTTGCTCCCTAGTAGATCCTTTAGTCCTTCCAAATGGATTACAATCTTCAACCAACAATTCAAAGAATCAAATCCTTAAATGAGAAAACGGGAATGATGTGGCAAATTAGGTTTTCCCCTCAAATAGTACCTTTAAAGAATGAGATATATCCAAGACTCTAACAAACTCAAAGATCTCTATGATCTTTTTAATCTCCAATCTATTGGATCTCTTAGCCCAAATCTTTAACACTCAAAGTGTTATAAGGGAGATTTTATAGGCAAAGGTCATAAAGATTATGGTATCTCAAGTTTCCAATTTATAGTTGGATTGAAATTCGTTCAAAATACATTTCTAAACTCGACAGGACTATCAAGACTACTTGAGCAAACTTAGATTGCTTGAGTGGTTCCTACCACTTAAGTAGAACTAACCGCTTGAGCAATCCCTACTTTTTAAAAAAATATTTTAAGCTCAAAAATGATACTGAACCTTTTATACCTCAAATAAGCCTTTATATGCCACAAGTCAAACTTTATTAGACATACTTATGATTTTCTGATTGGATAAACAACAACCCTTGATCTTCAATGGAGAGTAAGTCACTATCTAAAAAGACTTCTATGGCGAAATATAAATTGGAACGAAATTGTCAACATATAAACAAGACTCAATGTCCTAATAGTAACATTGATCTTAAAGATCTTGGTTACATACTTAACTTAGATATGAAATGGTAGACTCACCGTTGTCCCACTTGCATGAGTTAAGGGCTAAACAAAAGGGTATGTTGATCAATGCCTTAGGATAACTTTTAAAGTTTATGGCAAGTTGATCAATTAGAGAGGGTCTCTACCCTAGTAATAAGAGTCATGACCTGCCTAAAGTAGGCTTAATTCTTATGATACTTAGATACCTTCCAAAAGAACATGTAGTTTTAGAGCACTATATTTTTACTAAATTAATTACCAACATGTCTTGAATGCTCAGTTTCTTTTATGAATGCATGAATTATTTTATTTGTTAAAGATATCATGTCATTAACTTGATCACCTCTTATCTTTTGTTTAAAGTGGACATAGTTATAGAGCAAAGTTTAATTTGGGTATAATATTAGTTGCAATGAAGCTAATTTAGGTAAAGACAACTATTCCTTATGAACTAGCCTAGTAGGAAGAAAAAGTGGTACATCATAATTGGCACTAGACAAGTTAGAAGACCAGGTGTGTCATAGTTGGGTCTTTGGATAATGTGTTGCAATAACAACACATGCCTATTATCATGGTCTATGATATTCTCTTTAAGGTTGCAAGGATTATTTGGTGATAAGGGCAAGTCTATTAGATAAATTTCCCTTAAGACTATTATGAACACAAGGATTCATGTGATCTTAGAGATCTTACTAAATTCCTTTGAGATGGAGATTAGAAGGGTGTTCATATGGTAGTCAAGGTCTTTCAAGATCTTCTACCAAAAAGAAGAAAAATAACACCAAATGAGGAAAGTTCAAGAAAATGAAAAGAGAGAGTAAGCTCAAGGGTAGTGATTCCTTTCTAACTCTTTAGGATATTGAAAAGCAATGCTCGATTAACCTAGGGAAAAAAAGTACACATTATGTTCTCGTTGTTGAATATAGTTGTGCGTTTCACTAATTATGGTGGATAGATTCCAAGTCAACTATATGTAGTTCTTATAGGGTTTTCAAAAAGTGAGAAAGTGATATGATGGGACTATACTTACCTTAGTTTCAATTGCAAGGATAGTTGTGTAGGTTAGTGGGAGGCATTACATCTTTTATGTGAGACTCCATTATCACTTTACTAAGGAATGAGAATAGTCAAATCTCACTAAAAGAAATAGCACAAATTAAAGATTTAGATTTTAAAGCCTAGGTTATTTGAATCTAAATAGGATCCAAATACTAATTAAGTCTAAACATTATGATTCCAAAGGATCTTCAAGTTTGTGAACCTTGCATAAATGGTAAAATGACCAAAAATCCCTTTATTGCTATAGGACATAAAACCAAGGAATGTATAGAATTAGTGCATATTGATGTGTGTGAAATTTTTGGAGTTCATACTTAAAGAGGGTATGGGTGCTTCATCATTTTTATTGATGAATACTCTAGGTTTTGATATGAATACCTAATACACAAGGAATTTGACTGCTTGAATACATTCATTTAATTTAAAGTATAATTGGATAACTTATTGGGTAAACATATCAAGGCACTTCGATTAGATCGAGGTAGTGTATCTAGTGGGTTCGATCCTTTTCATATGGAGCATGGGATAATACTCAAGTTGTGTGTATCAGGACTCCATTACAAAATAAAGTACTAGAAAAAAGATATCAAACTTTGATACACATAGTGATATTGATGATTGGTTTCTCATCACTTCCCATATTCTTTTGGGGATAAATCTTAGAAACTATGTTATACCTTCTTTACTTAAGAGGTATATCAGTTTATAGGATGTCTAAGAGAATTTTGGTGGTTATTACATTTATAGTCAAATCATTAGGAGATATTTGTTGGTACAAATCTTAGATTTTTTATGAAGACTATATGATAAGGAATAAGGCAAAAAGTGATATAGATTAGAGAACAGTTGAAGATAGTTCCATAATACACAAGATACTATAGACCCAGAGATATAGAGACAAACCATTCTTATTATTTCTACTACACAAGTACCTCATCATAATGAGAGGCTTATCCCACAAATTATGACAGAGGAATGAGTAGTGTTAGTGCTCATAGTTTGGCAAGGCGCTATGAAAGGATAGTTAAATCTATGTATTCTAACATAGTTTGGGTTCTTATAGAAGTACCTGAAGGGATAAAACCCATGGTATAAGTTGGTCTACAAGATGAACAAATAGTAAATGGAAAGATTGAGATTTATATGGCTAGGTTGTAGCTAAAGGTTATGGTTTGAAACATTGTTTCTACTATAGGAAAGCTTTACACTAGTAGCCATACTCAAATCCATACTTCTATCCATTGTGATGTATCTCATTGATGAGATATTGCAATAGGATGTTAAGATAGTGTTCTTAAACAATTATCTTGATATTAGCATATACATGATATAAATAAATATTTTCATAACAAAAGGCCTTGTGTGTATAAGAAAGTGGAGGGAAGCATGGTGATGCTCTAAGATCTTGTAGGTAGATAACAATTTACTCACAGCGAATGATGTAAGGATATTGGCATCAGTAAATATTTGGTTGTCTACTTAGTTCTAGATGGAACACAATATATTCTTGGGTTTAAAGTCTTTAGGGATTATAAGAATAGGAAAATTGTGTTATGTCAAGCATATGTTGAAGCATCCTTGAAGAATGAGGGATTATGTGCTTGTATTCCAAAGTGTTGAGATGGTATATAGGGATGATGTGATGGTTGACAAAATACCTTCTGTGGAGAATCTAGCTTATCTCTTCACTAAGACATTGACAAGGAAAGTTTTTTTTGGTCATAAGGATAGCATTGGTTTCAGATGAGTATCTAGTATGCTTTGATAACATAATGCTTTTAAGGTTAGTGGGTGATTGTTAGGATAGAGCCCTTAAAAGCATGACATGATGTGATGGATTTGAAATTAATTATTTAATGATATTCTAATTTCACTTTTATCCATCCTTATTCCATGTATTACACTTTATGAGCATTCTTGTCTACATTCTTTTGTAGTACATGTGACTTAGGTACATTAAGAGTTACACGGAAGATCCAAGTCACGGGTTCTTTGCAAATAAATGACTTATTCATAGTCAGTTCGTGGGTCTAAGCAACCCATTAGAGGTTATAGTGTGCCACCTCCTAATTGGAGGGATGGTTGGTCTTGGTTATCACGATGAGTTTTCCATTGTGAGTGCACTAGTGTGTATGGTTATATATTAGATGGGACCTATGGTGAGTCATGACCAAAGGCTATCAAGTAGTCATGACTTCACTAAGTTGCCTCTATGTTATCTTTCAACCTTGAGAGAATATTCAGCTTGTACTGAAGTTAGTAATGGCTTGGACCTATGGTGAGATTGTAAGTTGATCATATATTCCTATGGATTGGGTCATTGTTGATGGAAGTTGGTAGCAATTAGTATTTTTAATAGAGACACCATCATATCTCATAGGATTGAGACAGGTGTCCTCTTAGGTGATCCTAAGGAAGTGTGTTCATAAAAACTATGGTCATAGTAATTCTTTAAGTAGAACTTGACATAAGCTCTTTGAGAGCTAAGGCATTTCAGCTGAACACATGATAAGAGAATTTGTAACTCAAGGATAGTAGAGGTAGTCTTGAAAGGTTGATAGTTTTCACCTTGTTAAACTAGGAACACTAGTTCATTGGGAGACTAAACGTAATGGATAACAGGTCACTCACTCGAGCACTTAGTGTTTAGTTGTTATTTATATAGGGTATTAGAATGCAGTTGATTCTTTATAGTTGGATGTTGAATCAACCTCAGAATTGGATTCTGAAGGAGCTAGTACTCTTATGGGTCCCTATAGCCCCCACTCGAGCTTAATTGCCTTGTTGGCACAATTTATGAGGATTGGATTGACTCTAACTTCACTTTTTTGCATAAGAATGTTTTGGTAATTATGCAAGATTGCATAAGGGTAAGTGAATAAGGTCTCTAAATTAGGCTAATTGATTAATTAATAGGCCTTATTAGGTTAATTAACCAATTAGGATCCGCTTTGGGTTGAATTAAGTGGCTCAAACCTTTAATGGGCTCAAGGCACTTAAGCTCATTAGGGAACCCTATAAATACCCTCTTAAGGGTTAGGGTTTCCATAACTTTTTTCATAGAGTTGTTTTCCACCTTTAAGAGAAAAAAAAAAAGTCATAGCCTCCACCCTCCCTATGTGGAAGTGTGTCAAGATCAAGGAAGAGCCATCAGACAAAAGATCTTGGGTCTACAAGACTTTCGACAATATCCATTTGATTGTTCAACACTTGGATTCAAGGTTTAGAAACATCCAAACCTAAAGGTTAGTATTTTAGCCCTTAAGATCAATTTCTTTAATAAATCAGTATTGCTTTTTTTGCTTAGGTCTAAGATACCAACACAACCTACTTAGATAACTCAAATTGTGTGCTTCTTAAGTGCGTTGAGCTAAGAAGTTGCGCACCTCTTCATCTAATCCAGTAGGAAGCTTATCAACACACCTTCTCTAGTCCTAAAATGTGCTATTCTCCTACCAATAACAAAGCACACCCCTGGACTAGTAGGAATCCGAATTATTACATTTTATATTTGACATACATTATATGTGATCTTATTATTATATTATAGTATTTATTTATTATTTTTTACTATATTTTCTATTTTAAACTAATGTTATAAAATATTATAATATACTTATAATTAATCAATTAAAATGAATTAATTTTTAATATAAAATTTAGCTTACTTGCAATAATATATATTCTATAAATTAAACCAAATACTTATACGAATCTTTTAAGATAATTTTTTGTAAAAATTTAGCTTACGATTTAGTAACTACTGAATTTGTAATCTCAAGCATTGAAAATATATAATGAAATTTAGGTCGGTGGACGAGAATACATTTATATTAAACCAAAATACAAATAAATAGGAATAAAATATAAAAGAATAAAATTAAAGTACAAAGTCAAGAACAAAGCAATGAGACCAAATTGTATTGGCCTCGATGAGATCCTTACTTCTTATTTTAAACATTTATGAGAACATGTTTTATTTATATAAATATTTATTTTATATTTGTAGTATTATATTTCTTTTATATTGTGGTTTTGTAAGGTTTTTTATATGATTTTATTTTCCTATTTGTTTTCATATTTTTAGAAAACAACTTTCACTTTTCTTAAGAAAATTTTAGAAACAACAAATTTGTATTTTCACTTTTTTTTCTTAGTTTTCTAGAAAAAATATATATAGAAAAAGAATGTCTAGACATGTTTTTCGATTTAGAGCCTGTTTGGTAATTATTTTTAAAAATAATTTTTTAGAACAGCTTTTTGAAAATTATTTTCTGATTTTTGTATAATAAAAGTATATTGGGAAACTTAAAATATTTTTAAACTATTTTTAATAATTTTTGAATATGTTTTAAAAATAATTTTTATATATAGTATTTTATTTTTTAATCATTCTATATGTTTGTATAATTATTTCTTAAAATTGTCCTAAAAAGAGTGAAAACAATAAAAAAAACAACTAAAAAATATTTTCTGAAAACACTTTATTTTATATTCTTTAAAATAAAAAATAGAAAATAATTTTTAGTTACCAAATATATATTTTATATTTTATATTTTAAATAATAGAAAACTATTCTAAAAAAATAGTTATCAAACATATCTTTAATTTCTAAGCGTGCTTAATCTTTTGTAACTCATTGACGCTCCTTGTCCAAATTAAAGTGATTTAGAAGGGATGCAAAAAATGAATCTGTCGGCCCAAAAATATATGAATCGCTCACCTCAAGTCACAAAATGGCCCAGCCCAATTAGCACACAACATATGGAAGCTATGCTGGGTGGGAAAGTTCCAAGAAAAAAAAAAAATTATAAGAATAAAAGGAAAAAATATAAAATGTTTTTCTTTCATCTTGATGATCATAGAAATATCGAAGGATAAAAATATTAAATTATTAAGGAATACTTTTTTCTTAAAATTTTGTCCATATATATTATTTGTTGTATTTCTTCGAAAGCCAAACAAGGTGGGGAAGGTGGTGGTCACCTACGTCAAGCCAACCATCACGTGATTTTCTTGTGGGCCTAAGCAAGGCCCAAAGCCCAAGCTCAAGCCTCTTAAGTTACTCGGCCCACTAGACTCCATAATAAAAAGTCAAACAACTCTTCGTAAGTCTCCGGCGTATATTCGTTAGGACTGACGCTGTTGGAGACAAGGTTCCCCCGCGCGCGAGTACAGAACACAAGAGAAGTCATGGCAGCGGGAATCTCATCCGCATGCTGGTCTACAGCGCAGCCTCCCGAGGTAAAAAATAAAAAGAAGGGAGCAGTGGGGCCAACGGGATTCACGCGCTGTACATGCCTCAAAAGCATAGGGATTCGTGAGTTTGTGGGGGCATACCCTCTCAACCTCAAAAAAATGCGTTTGGGGTTTGTGTCAGTTTGATCTGGAAATACCCTACAAAGTCTGCCCTTCTTGGGACCACTGCCCTCAAAATATGCCTCAATCATGAGTCAAATTCCTATTATATCCTCGTAGTAAAAAGCTTGAACGGCGTCTACCCTTTAATGTTGATATTATCCTCTTGTTAAATGATCCGCTTGTGAAATAAATAAAAATAACTAATTAAATGATCGATTTATTTCTAAAATAAATAAAGAAAAATTATGTATTTCTAAAATAAATAAAGAAAAATTATGTAGTAACGTGTATGTAAAAATAAAAACTACTTTTGGTTTAGGATAAGACATCAACACAAATAAAAGTATTAATATTTGAAAATTGGTAACAAAGATTACCCAAGGAAGTACGACTGATTTACTAATAATTGAAACATTTGTTTCATCTTTCTTTTGTTAGTTAATAAACTTGTTTTTAAAAGAGACTACAATAATTCTAAGGTTTTTTTTTCTTTTAATGGAAAGAAACTATAAAGTAGAGTATCTACACATTTGATTGAAAGAAAATCCATAATAATCTTCAAGGTCAAACTTTATAACATCTTTAGGAAAATTTGACCTAAGTAAGATACTCTAAATTATAGATACCTTTTTTAGTTAACAATCTATTTTTCTAGTTGCTTCTTTATAAATATGATGATAAATAAAAACATTAAGATTTTGAGTTATCTTCCAAATATCTTCCATTATCAACATATTAGAACTAAGAATGTTACTTTTTTTATTACAACTATCTATCACTACTTTTAAGTCACCTTCAATTTCTTGATTTAAGAACCCATTATTCTTCGCAGCTAACACACAATCTCTAAAAGTCATACATTCTACAGTAATTATTGATGCATTGCAACCATTCTTATTATACCATTAGAATATCTAATAATCCATTCTTATGCACTTCTATTCTCTACCCTTGAATCATCAAAGTTTAGTTTGAAATCTCCACCAATTAAAGGAA
This sequence comes from Vitis rotundifolia, assembly GCA_030254885.1. NCBI lineage: Eukaryota > Viridiplantae > Streptophyta > Magnoliopsida > Vitales > Vitaceae > Vitis > Vitis rotundifolia. The sequence goes on from CM058160.1 coordinate 17,959,889, forward strand.
TCTATCGAATCCATTTTTCAGCCACTTGAGAGACATAACGTCCTTCGTTTTAAAAATGAGATTCAATCACATATTCCTGTAGATTTTGAAAGTTAGAGGTAGATTTCTCAATAACAAGAAAGGGGTTGGGTTGGATCTTCTTAAATACTATTTGATTTCTTTGGATCCATACATTTCACAAGATCATGGCAATTTTTTCCATAGGATGGTTGAAAATTTTGCAATTAATTTTATAGTTTTTATACATCATTTCAATCCATGATAAAAAATCACCTTCAAACAAAAGAGGTGTAGAACAATTAAACTTGATGTGATCCCAAATTCCTTGGATAAAAGGACAACTTTTAAGAATATGATCAATATTTTCAATATTTTGATTACATAGATGACACATGTTCGAAATTTCCATTCTTCTAGCTATTAGGTACTTGCAAGTAGGAAAAACATTTCTAATAACTTGCCATAAGAAAAATTTTAATTTTGGCATAAGATTTATTTCCAAATCCAATGTAGAATTTTGGATCTAGGGTACATAAAATGCTTTCTCATTCTCCAAGTAGTTGACTTAAGAGTGAGCTTACCATCTTGTGAGAAGGCCCAAAAAATCCTATCACATAAGGGAGATAAAGGAATTGAGATTACTTTAATGTCTACTAGAACACTTAGAGAGAGGATTGAGGAAATGGACTTAGATTCCACTCTTTGGAATCCTAATTTATAAAGTCATATACTTTGGCCTCCCAATTGATGAAATGTAAGGTGGTGTTTGTTTTTTGGCTGAATAGAAAAAGCCAAATATTTTAGTTTTTTCTATTCAGCCAAAAGTGACCTACTGACATCATTCAACATAACTAAACTGACCTTATTGATAACAAGTTCACTTTAGTTATGTTGGATGATGTCAACATGTCACTTTTAGCTGAATAGAAAAAGCTAAAATATTTGGCTTTTTCTATTAAGCCAAAAAACAAACACAACCTAAGTGATTTTCATCCACAAAAGAAATAAGAGGCGACATGTAAACCTAATAATCTGTCCAAAAATAGACTTTTCTCCCATCTTCTATGCACCATTTTAGCCCAACTCCAATAGACTTTCTATGGTTAATAACTTCATTCCAAACAATGGAATCTTCTTTCTTTTTTAAGATCTTGAAAATTTTGTTATTTTTAATATACTTTTCTCTCATGATCCTAGCCCAAAAGTTATCACTATTCATGAGGATTCTCCACCTTAACTTAGTAATTGTAGCTTTATTAACATCTTCATTCCTCCTAATTCCTAGCCCTCCTTTAGATTTAGGTCTACAGACCTCTTCTAAGACTGCCAAAGGAAATTCTTTAGACTCATTAGACCCTACATTTGGTAATCATAAGAAGTTTTTGTTGATTCTATCTAGATCCACACTAGTTCTCTTTGTAAGTTTGAAACAATTCAAAGCATGAAGAAGGGGGCTAGCAAAATTAGCCTTTATTAAGACTATTTTATCAACTCTTGAAAGGAACCGAGCTTTCCAAGATGCAAGGTTTTTTTTAGATATTTTTTTTTAAAAAAAAAAAAAGCTTCTTTTAATTCTACCTTAAATTATTGGACAACCAAGATATTTCCTAATGCCATTGGAAATAGGAATGTTTAGAGCTTCCCCAAGCCTCCTCTTCATAGCCCCTTGAATATTACTAGAAATTTAGACTAAGGATTTATGAAAATTCACAAGTTGTCCGACATGGCACAAAAATTATTCAAAATCCTATTAATATTAGAACAAAGCATTTTGAGATGTTTTAGCAAAGATGATACAGTCATCTGCAAACATAAGGAAGGGAATTTTAGGTCAATTTCGATGAGTTAGGATTCCTAGATGATTTCTAGGGTTCTCCATTTCTTTTACTAACTATTTACCCAAATATTTTGTACAAAGAATGAAAATGTAAGGAGATAAAGGGTCTCCTTGCCTAATACCTCTTACAGGTTGAATTTTTCCTTCTAGAATACCATTAATCAAGATTGAGTAGGACATCGTGGAAAAGCTTTTCATAACCCATTCAATCCATTTCGAGTGAAAGCCTATTTTGGATAGAATTACCCTAATAAAACCCCATTCAAGCCTATCGTAGGGTTTTTCCATGTCAAGTTTAACCATCATATATCCCAATTTGTCTTTTTTCTTTTTAAACAAATGCATGATTTCATAGGATAAAAGAACATTATCATTAATCAGTCTTCTAAGGGCAAATGCACCTTGCAAAGGAGATACAATTTTGTTTAGGAGAGGTTTTACCCTATTAACTAAGATTTTATCTATTATTTTATAATATACATTGCATAAACTAATAGGTTTATAATGATTTGAAGACTCTAGGTAATCAGATTTAGGAATCAAGATGATAAAAGTCTTATTTATCTCTTTGAGTGTATGGTCATTAAAAAAGAAAGCTTTGACCATTCTACAAAAAAATTTATTAATTATTTTCTATTTTTTTTTTTCATAAAAACTAGCTTGGAGACCATCAAGTCCAGACATTTTCAATCTATTGATTTGCAAAAAAGTTGTACAAATTTCTTCCCCTATGACTTCTTTAATTAACTCTCTAATTTTCTTCTTCTGAGATGTAAGGACTAAAGGTATCAAATAGTTTATAAGCCATCCTTGGATTTTCAAAAGTGGATCTTTTAGAGAAGTTGTTGATGAACACTTTTGAAATTTCCTTTAGATCATCATACCATATTCCTTCAAAATCTCTTATTTTCCAAATTTTATTTTTTCTTCTCCTATTTAGGGATAACATTTGGAAATAACGATTGTTTTTATCTCCTAATTGGGTCCAAGTTTGCCTTGCTTTTTGGGCCCACTTGATCTCTTCTAATTCAAAACTTGGCTAAGTTTTTGGGATAGATAAACATTCTTCTTTTGAAGGATTACGTTATAAGGGTTTGCCATTAGATTTCCTTGTACCATATCAATTTCTTTTTCAATTTGCTTTATATTCTCTTCTAAATTACGAACTCTACGTTTAACATTTTTGTCTAAAAACTTGGTTTTTTTTTAACCAGTTGAAAGGAATTTGAACCTACAAATTTTAATTTCCATGCTTCCTTAATAACGTCAATAAAATCCGAAATTTGGAACCAAAACTGCTCGCATCTAAAAGGTTTAGTTTTTATATCCATAACCTTTTTATCCAAGTGCAAGACAATAGCCCCATGATCATAGCCAATGATGGGAAGATTTTCAACTCTTGCATCCCTAAAAGAGTTGAGTCATTGATCATTTATAAGAACTCTATCTAACCTTTCAAAAAATGGATAAGGAATCTTTTTTCTTATTAAACCAAGCATAAGGTAATCCAAATGACTCAAACTCAACTAATTCACGATCATTATTAAATTCGGCAAAATTTTGCATTCTAGAAGAGTTGCCATTAGTTCTCCCAATTTTATCATGAGGGTGCAAAATTTCAGTAAAATCTCCAATAATAGCCCAAGGTCTAATAATAGAATTTTTTATGTTAAGTAAATTATCCCAAATTTCTTTTTGTTTGAAGTGTCGAGGATATCCATACAAGAAAGTAATAAAACAATTAATGTTGAGGTTAGAGACATAAACCATGCAATGAAACATCCTATCATTTTTCAAAATAATATCTAAAGAGATAACATTAGAATTCTAGTATAATCATAATCCTCCAGAATATCCAATTGATTAATGAAGTCATAATAATCATAACATAACTTAGGCAAAATATTAAAAGTTCTATTATCATTAACTCTAGTTTTAGATAAAGACAAAATATCATGAGCTATCTTTTTTATAGCTTTAAAATTTGAGACAAAATCAAGGTGACCAACCCCTCTAACATTACAAGCCAAGACCTTCATGGGATAGGATTAAATGGTTCATGGGCTTCTTACCCCTTTTCTTCCTTTTTCTTGCTCATTTGTTTTTTGATTCGTTTTATATCCTTTTTTGGAAGAGTTTAAGCCATCAACTCTTCTATTTTTCTCCAAAATAGGTCCATTATCATCAGTTTCTATCTTGGTTGCAAATTTACTAGCTTTAGAGTCTTCTAGTAGCCTCTTTTTCTTTTCTATAGCCTCCTTACCCTCTCCACCATGCAGATCCATTTTCATTAGTGAATTACAAGAAAGAGATTCTAACATGGGAGAACTGTTGCAAGGAAAGACTACTTCAACAGTAGTTAGACTAATCTTGCTAACCATTTTTCTCACTTTTTTTTCCCTGTTGAAGAGTATCTTAATTTAGATTATTACCTTTCTGGACTCCATCCTCAGGGCGACCAATAAGGATGGTCCCCAGAATTTCAATAGTAGAAGCAACAATGGCATTTGAGTTGTTCCCTTTTTTGCCCTTAGTTGAGCCATCTTAGGCAAAGTTTTGTCCCAAATTAAAGTGACTCTTACTAGGGTTTAAACCAACCTTTGACCTAAAGTCTTGGTCCTCCTCTTTGGTCAAACATCAATTCAGGTTTCTGACTCCCTCAATGAAGGATTTTTCTCAGAAGGACTCTCATTTTCACCATCTACATCTTTGAAATTTATATTCTTTTTTTCAATTTTGATGTTGATCAATTTCTCAATTTTAGGACATTCATCAAACTTGTGATCAACAAGACCATAACCAAAACAACTCTCTAGGATCCCTTCATAATCAATTCTGGCATATTTAACCTCACCTCTCATATAGTACTTAAATTTAGATTTAAGTGATTAACTCAAATCCACCTTTAGACATACCCTTAGAAACAAGCCATTAGCAATCTCTTCATTCCTTTGATCAACTCTTAAAACCACCCTAGTTTGAGACATGATTTTTTTTTTTTAATTTTATTTACCCCTCCATAGTTCAATAGGAAGACCAATCACCCAAACCCAAAGAGTGGTTGACTTAAGGGTCTCACTAAAAGGGTCAAATTCTCTCTCCATCTTTGAAGAGGAATAACTTGTTTTTTTATGAGAAAAGGTTTTTCTTCCTACACCTTTGAAATTTCCTCCAAAGTAGAAAACTTAATGAGGAAGAAGTCATTATCCAAATCCATGAAACATAACTCACCTAAAGTTTTCTACTTTGCTTTCATTTTTGGAAGAAATGGATTTTAAAGAAATCGACTCTCTCAAAACTTTACCAATAAGGTAGAGCTTGGAGAACTCTCACAATAGACCAAGTCATTCTCATCCACTGAGGAGAAGTCCTCTAGACAAGAATCTGAGGTAGGCTCAAGACTAGGAACACAAGAAACAGAAAGAGCTCTAAACCTATGGGTAAGTGTAGCTTTAAAATCCATTTTATGGAGGAAGAAACCAATAGAGAAAGTGAAAGCAAACTAGGGAAAGTGCCAAAGATTGGAATCAATAAAGACCAAGAGGAAAAACTTGTCTTTTGTAATCACCAAAAAGCAATTTAGCCAACAATATAGGATTAGGCAGCTTTCAATGGTCTTAATCCACTACTTTCCTTGATAAGCAAAGAAGAGCACGCACAGTCAAAATCCAAAGCTATAAGTACATTAAATTCAAGAGCTGAAAACACATTATAGGTCAGAAGTAGTTTGTGCCTACATAAAGTCCATCCTACCAAGTGACTGTTGCCCAACTCAATCACAAGTGGATCAAGTCCCTAACCCACTAAGAAAATAAAATTTCTACTAAGCTTATAAAAATCAAGCCTATCCAACTGTTTCCTTGACTTAAAAAAAAAAATCGAAAGACAACAACCTAAATCAAAATAAAAAAAACACAACATGGCACAAATGAAGGCCCACAAGCAAACAAACACAATCCAAGCCAAAATTCTTATCCCAACTCTCATGCCCTCACAATCTCCCAACCACAACCGTCTTCACCCAGTATTTGAATTCATATTACCAAGAATGCACAGGAATTTTGTTTGCATAAGAATTATAGAAAGGAACTTTCTTGGAACATGACAAAACCATTCCAATTTCAAATTTGGGTTTTTCAAAGAACCAAATCCCCACACATCCAAGTGGTTAAGAGTTAAATATCACTCTAGGTTTCTTTTCTTTTCACTTCATCTCCTTCAGCAAAGCAAAACCAAAAACCAAAGCCAAATCTACACATACAGAACAAAGAATAAGAAATTAGTCCCACAAAATTTAGATTATGTTGGTCTTAGTCCCACTTAGGCACCTAAAACCCTAAACATGAAGCTAATGAATTCAAAAACAACAATCCAAATACAAATCAGAGAACAATCCTTAAAGTTGAAGAGGAAAAAAAAAACTCACTTTCATTAAAGACCCCCTTTTTAATATAATCAACCAAACGAAAGTGAACCACAGTAGAGGCTGTGAGGATCTTGATTCCTCTAGAGCTACCAAAATACCCAAAAAATTCTTGAGAAATCGTGAATATCACCCTTCAAATCAACATGGACAGAATCGTCATTCTAATCGTAGTCGTCCTCTGTAGCTAAGATTGTCATATTTCTTCCCCATTTTGCTATCCGAAAACCCTAACGACCATTTTCTCTCTCTATGTTTTTAGAGAGAAAAGCTCTCAAGCATTTCCAATCATCAATTCTAGTTTTATACTACTTGGAATGGTCTTCTCACAAGATCATTGTTTATTATCTTTCTAATAAGTCTTAGGCTAAAGTAACAACATTATAAATAAAAAATAAACACTAACCTTATTAGTTCTGAAAAAGCAACATAATTAATATCAAGTAATCAAAAAATGGTCTTATCAACATTATCAAACAATAAAAGAAAAATCCATATCATCATCACAAGAAAAAAGAAGACATATCGAGAACATAGAATGGTTATACCTTTACAAAATAAAAATAAAACTGGGTTGTTTTGATAGGAACAAAAAAAATTGAACTACGTATCAACGGGGATTAAAGTCAAACTAAACAAGAATTCTAACTACAACAAAATCAATATGAGGTCTTGAAAATGAGAGTGAGGCTATAAATCCTATGGGTAGTATTGGAACTAATTAGGGTGTGTGCAAGACATCGAAGTGAGAGCAAAGTTATTAGAAATTGCATCTATCAACTCTAACTGGACATTATCTCTATCATCTTTGATATCTTTTACTCATTCACTCACATTTTGTTGTATGTATTAGAATATCTAGATTATTTGATTCCAAACTTTCGATCATTGGGATGCATGTTACTATAATCCTAGGAATCTAGATCAAGCAATAGAAGTATAAAAAAACATGAATCTTATATCTAGGTGTTGAGAAAATAATACATGTGATCTAAATGTTCCTATATTGATTTTAGTTGGTGAAAAGGTTAGCATAGGTCTTGAATACCTCGTGATCTTTTGCTCAATGGCTTTCTTCTCTAAACCTAGGCATATGAGGATGATTGAATCCTCTCTGTAGAGATAGAGGCCTTAGGAATCCATATATCTCTCCATTCCTAATCTAAATCACTTAAGGTGCATGCTGCTAGTCCTAGGACTCTATATCTAATCGCAACGAAAAAATATGTCAATAAAAACCATAAATAATATAAATCTAGAGAGAATAGAGATCATACTTGCCATCTAAATGTTTTCAAATCAATTCTAATCTGATAAGTCTTATAGAGTGAATAGCAAGCCTAGCTAAGCAAGCAACCTTCTCTAGAAGGAAGACTCAATTTTTCTTTGGAATCTCAAAGTGAAAAGCACAAGACTAAAACCTTAAACCCTTAAAGGGTTTATATAGTTTCATATAGGCTCAATTGACTTAAGTGCAACTTTCACTTAGGTCATTTAATCTAACACAATTGGGTCCTAATTAATTAATTAGTCCTATGAGTTCCAATTAATTAATTAAACAATCTAAAAAGACTATTCATATGATTCAATGCAACCTTGCATTTTTAGTAAAACATCCTTATGCACACATGAATTTAAAACCAAAAAATACCCTCAAAATCATATCACCATGAATCAAGTGCTGAAATAGGAACCACTAAGACCTATAGGAAAATACTACCTCCTTCAGAATTCAGTTATGAAGTTGACTCAATATTTCACTATAGAGAGTCAATTGCACTATAATATCCTATGAAATTACAATAATATACAACTCAGGTTTGTTCTACTATCCATTGCATGCAAACTCCCCATAAACTAGTGTTTGTAATCTAACAAGGTATATGCTATTAATCTCTTAAGACTACCTCTACCATCCTTTTGTTACAGATTCTTCTATTATATGGTCAACTAACATTTCACTATAGAAAGTCAACTACACTACAATATCCTATGAAATTACAACTAAATATAACTCTAGTCCATGACCTACTATCCATTGCATCCAAACTCCCTATGAACTGGTATTCATAATCTAATGAGGTATATGCTATCAACCTCTCAATATTACCTCTTCAATCCTTAAGTTATAGATTCTCCTATCATGTAATCAATTGACATGCTCTAGCCTACAAGATGATCATATGCCAAATTCTACTTAAGGAATTATTGCAACCACAAATTTCATAATAACTAACCGTAAATCTCTACTGTAATTAAAATACTCAAGTCTAAATACATGAGAACTCTAATCAAGAAAAACCAAAGATAAAGTTACTATGACTGTGTAGTGTTCCAGGTTATCGTTCTTTTAGATCAATTGTAATGTGTTCAATTATTTTTATGTTAAAAGGATTAATTATTTGTTAAAGTTAATCAAATCAAAAATTAAAAAAATATGGGTAAAATATGGATATCCTAACATAATCAACGAAATAAATTAAACAAAGGAAAATGTCTCAAGAGTTTCACTATCCAATATCAAATCCAAAGAAAGAAAGCAATATAAAATTTAGGGTTTAGGATCAAAGTTAATCTACGACCCAATTGAATCATGTGATCAATATTGATCTGGAACTTAAATTTTTATTTTGAAATCTGATCTCTTAAACCAATAATATGATAACTAATTTTGGTTTTTAGTTTTATCCGATCTAGGACCTATATCCATCTTATATATTCAACCATTAGATTTGTTAAGTAGAGGTGGATCAAATTGAAGTAACTTGTGATCAAGGTCTTTCCAAGATTCACTAATACCTTGATAAGAATCCTCTATACCTTATCTAGAGTGAACTAACACAAACGATTTGTTCTTATTAATTAAATCTTGAAAAATAAAGAAAATCATAACTTTATATTGTTTTTGTTACTCCTTTAGATTCTTCACCTTTACATCAAAATCTTTGAATCCATCAAGTTAGCTAAACATGGTGAAGGATTTCTCTTCACAACCCATGTTTGGTGGCAAAGAAAATAGAAAGAAAAGAAAAACCTAAAGATCTACTCAAGAATTGAAAAGAAGAGTTTGAACTCTCTCACTCTATTCTTTCTTTTTTTTTTTTTAATAAAAAAAACTGTAAAAGAAAACAAATATATATAACCTAACACTAAAACAAACATGTGATTGTGAAACTCTTTAATTTCGCACGAGGATCACCAATTTCTCATGATCATGCAAAATCAAAATTGCTTGACAACACTTCAACATAATTATGGTGGTTTTGGCACGATCATGCGAAATTTCACATGTTCATGCAAATTAATTCTCATAGGTTCTTAAGCTACTATGAAAATTAGCTTTTTAGGTCTAGTTCTCACATTCATGTGAAAATTTGAATGATCATGCGAAACTGATATTTCTTCTCATTTTAGCTTTGCACATTTTGCTCTAGTTGCTTATATCTTTCTTGTTTCAACTCCAATTTGCAAACTGTTTAAAGTATTGGATTGATGACTTCTTGATCTTTGAAACCATATGTGGCTTGTCCTAAAAAAATTATGGTAAATAATTCAAAAATCACATCAAATTTAGGGTGTGAGTTGTTATCAGGTTTGAATTCCAAATTCCATTATGAGCTTTATTGCATTTGCTTCAAACCTTCTCTTTCAGGGTTTTTTTTACCCTCTAACTCTATTCATAACATTTGATGTTCTCCTTTCATGCCAATTATTCACTCGTTTTTCCCTTGCTTAGATCTCCTCATGCTCTATAAGTCATAAATCTCTCTTTAGATATAATTTACCCCTTACTCTACTTTGGTTAAAAATGACTTTTGTACTTAACATTGTTTTTTTCATCTCTTAAACTTGAAATTAAGCTTAAAATATAAGTTAGATCTATAACTAGGGTCTTAGCATCAATTTAAGTTAAGTTGGGTGATTCAAACCTTTTATAATACATAAATCATAGTATTTATGTGCCATTAGAGCACATATTTTGACTCCAATCAATAACTTGTCCTTAAGATCACCTAAGGGAACATATGTTGGGATTGAACCCTTAAAAGCAAGACATGATGTAATGAAGTTAGACTTCACTATCCCTTTGATGCATTGATATTGATTTGAGCATTCAAACTCATAACTTGCATTGTACATGACTTGAGTGCATTAAGAGTTGTACAAAGGATACAAGTCATGGATTCTTTACAAGATAATAAGTTATTCACATTCGATTCACAAATTTGCTCAATCTAGTAGAGATTATAATGCACTACCTCTTAATTGGAGGGATCACTTGTCTTGACCGTTGGGATGGCTTTCTCATGGTGAGTGCACTAGTGGGTATGCTCTCACGATGGGAAACTGATCCTGATAAGCCATCCCTCAAATCTATGAACTGATTGTGGACAACTTATCTACTACTTACAAGGAACCCCTAACTTATATCTTCTATGCAACTCCAAATGCACCAAATTCATGTACAATGTAAGAGATATGAGCATTTATGCTCAAATAACCAACAAATGCAAATGGGATAATAAAGAGAACAAGATACATAAATAAATAAATTTATTAATGAATTTAAAACTGATACAAGTCATGCTTTCTAAGGCTCTATCCCAACAATAGTGCACTGTAGTCTTTGATGGATTACCTAATTCCATGAATCAATTGTGAACAACTTATCATTTTATAAGGAACTCATGACTTATATCTTCTGTATAACTTTTAATACACCCAAGTCATATATAATGCAAGTAATATAGGTTTTAATGCTCAAATAACTAATAATGCAATCAAGCATATAAGTAAAAACCAAAAATCGTAATTGAGAAAATAAAGGCCATGCTTAAATGAGAAAAACACCCAAGAAGAGGGGTGAATTGGGTTTTTAAAAAACTTTTTCAACACAACAAATTCAAGCACAATATAATAAAAAAATAAAGAGATAAAGTTAGAGAATTCAAACTCGAATTTTATAGTGGTTCAACACTTTCTTGCTTACGTCCACTCTCCTCAAGCTCCCAATCGAGTGAGGGTTCCACTAACTTGAAGCTTCAACTAAGCTTCTAAATTTATTTACACTTGGATTCCAGCTCCAATGGGCTCTTACACAATCTCTTCAAGATTCAAACCTCTTGAAGGCTTTAACACTCAACTTTTACAAGAATAAATCCCTCAACCTAGCTCAATGATAGATCAAATAAAAATCAAAGCTAGGATGACTCACAAGGGTGTACTAAAAGATATGCAAGTGAGGATTTAATGCACTAAGAAAGAAATGAGAGTTTTAAAGATAAGAACAAGTGGGTAAACAATTGATTGCAAGTGTTCTCTATGTCATAAATGAAAAGGAGCTCTCAATTTATAGGTTTCTAAGCTCAGGAGCCAAAAAAAGCAAAAAATAGCCTCAATCGATCGAGCTGGGGGTCGACTAGTTCACTAGCCGTTGGAGTATTTAATGCTTTGATAGGTTATCGTTGTTTCTACCGGACCTCGACTAGAGGTCGGCCGGGAATGAGGGAACCTCAACCGGGAAAGGAAGGCTGCTAGAAGAGAGAGAGTGTTTTCTACACTCCTCAATCGGTCAAGGGCAACCGATCGACCAGTTCCCCAACCGATTAAGTCGGTTGGCTAAAGCCTCGACCGGTTCAGCCTTTTAGGCCCGAAAACCTATCTTTTTCAATTCTTTTCCTTTCTAACACTTAGGCAAGGTCTTTAAGTAAATTAATATGCCAATTTTGAAACTTTTTACCTAAGGTACATTTGATAAAACTCGGGTTTTAATGAAATTGCAACTTTAAAGAACAAACCGAGTTTTCCAAATATGCATAAAAAGATATGTAAAACCTAAGTGCACCCGTGCATTCATCTTACATTTGTTTCCGATGATCAAAAGTCTTCCAAAAGTTTCGATCTTGTATCCATTTGGTCCTTTGATGACTTTCCAAATTTATACCTGAGATTCTTTACCATTCAAACCAATTAGTTACTTAACTATGATTTGTTATCATCAAAACCTAATTAGGAGAACCCTTGGGCTAACAGTAATAAATAAATTTATTAATAAAATTTTATCCTAGTACATCATGTCCCCCATTTTAGGGCTCCATCCTAATAATAAGAACTCTAGTTAAGAAGAACCATAGTAAAATTCATTATGACTTTTGTAGTACTCAGGGTATTATCCTTGGGGATTATGATTAAAGCTTAAATATGTGCTCTAATGTCACAAAGCTATGAGTTACAGAATATAAAAGGCTCCAATCACCTAACTTAACATAAATTGATGTTAAGACCTAGCCACATATCTAACTTCCATTTTGAAATTAATCTCAAGTTTAAGAAAGGAAAAGAATGTTAATTTTGTAAGAAACATTTCCTAGCTAGGTAGAATAAAGGGCTGAATATGCATAAATGAGAAACTCGGAAGTTGAGTAGCATTAGGAGATCCAAGCAAAGGAAAAATGAGTAAGTCATAGGTATTTTGAAATTAATCTCAAGTTTAAGAAAGGAAAAGAATGTTAATTTTGTAAGAAACATTTCCTAGCTAGGTAGAATAAAGGGTTGAATATGCATAAATGAGAAACTCGGAAGTTGAGTAGCATTAGGAGATCCAAGCAAAGGAAAAATGAGTAAGTCATAGGTACTAAAGATGCAAATGAATAATATGGAGTGAGGTAGAAAGAAAGCAAACATGAAGGAAGAGGTTGAAAACAAATGCACTCAAGTTCACATGGAAATTAGGACCTCAAAATTTTGCAATAGCACATACCATGGCTTTAAGGAGAAATCTAGAGCACTTCCTAAGATTATTTTGGAGGAAGCTATATATGGATTCAAAGCTCGAGAAGTTAGAAATCCACCACTTTAAATGATTTAGGAATTAGAGCTAAAATAAGGATGACATGGACATTTGAAGTAAATTGCGCAAAGAGGAATAATGATATTAAAATTGACAAGTTGATCTAAATGGGTTTTTGGTCATTTAGAACTCAATGGATGCAAAGATCAATTGAACAATGGCTTCGTGTCAAACCCATACCTATTTTAAATAAAAGAATTGCATTGTGAACTTGAAAACATGGAAAAACACCACGAGCAGTTTCATAATGGGCAATGAATTTTGAACTCATATTAGAAAACAAGGTGAGTGCGAAATCCATTACCCATTTCAAACTAACCCACTAATTGTGGTGTTTTGCCATGTTTTTCAATTCAGATGCACTTGTTTTATTTGAAATAGATATGGGATTCGAATTAAGTCATCCAATTGGCCTTTCCATTAGGTTCCAAATGACAAAAAACCATTTAGAATTCAACATGACAATTTCAAACTCATCATTCCTCTATATGAAGTTTAATTCAAATACACATATCTTCCTTGTTTCAGCTTTGATTCACAAAATATTTGAAGCTCTGGATTTGTTGACTGCTTAAGCTTTAAAACCCTATATAGGTTGCTCCAAAATAATCCTAGGAAGTGCTATAGATTTCTCTTTAAATTCAAGTTATGTGTTGTTGCTATTAGATTTTGAGTTTCAAATTTTCATATGAACTTAGTGCATTTGCTTCCAACCTCCTCCTTCATGATTTCTTGCTCTCTACTTCACTCCATAATATTCACTAACCATATTTTATTATCATGATTCACTCATATTGCCCTTACTTGGTTCTCCTCATGCTTTTCAGGTCCTAATCCTTTATTCTACCTTGCTTGGAAATGATTCTTACAAATTAATATTCTTTTCATATCTCAAACCTAAAATTGATTTCAAAATAAAAGTTAGATGTGTAACAGGGTCTTAACATCAATTTAAATTAAATTGGATGATTTAAACCTTTTATATTCTTTAACTCATAACTTTTACGTGTCATTAAAGCATATATTTGAGCTCTATTGGAGTCCTTGAGGATAATATTCAAAATATTGCAAAGTTATAGTGACTTTTTCTCTTGTTTTTTTTTCTTAAGGAGCATTGTTACATATTTAGGCTTAATATTTTAAAATCACAATCATTGAATGTGTAATAGTATAATTAGAGTCAACATCTATTGATCAGCCTACAAAGAATATAGACTGAGTGTGGTCTTGACTAGTTGGAAATGAAGCAGAGGACAAGCCTTGTTTCCTAATTTCCACTCTCACCGATTCACACTATTGTTCAAAAAGGTGGAGAAACTAAACTGTGCGTATGAATAAAAGCATAGTGTGGGACGTCCCCTCACGCCAGTTCACATTCACACCTCCACTAATCAGTGACAAACCGTGCATGGCCCTTAGTCGAGCCTATTACCCCCAAAAAGTCTTGGTAGGTCCGTTGCAATGTACCTACCATCCTTATGAAGCCCACAAGCATCACATGAGACAAGTCACGCACCTCTTACTGTTCAACTACACCAATAATTAACATATCATATTATCAGAGCTTGCAAATATGTAGTAGAAAGGCTGAGATAGCCCCCTTTTTAAAATATTTCAGATTCAAACCTATTTTATGGATTTGAATGGTTGTTCAAAAGCCTAATTTTCAGGAAGTTTTTATATTCAAATAAAGATAATACTAACGTTATACAAGTTTTAACATCAATTTTTATAAAAAAAATAAAAAAATTGTGGGTTGTCGTGTGCTATCTGTAAAGACAAAACATGTGGTGTGCAATTAATTTCTTTTTTTAAAAAAGAAAAAAAGAAAAAGAAAAAGGGAGACAATGCATGTGGTGCATTGGATTAATATTTGAAGTCCGGCCAACTGTCAAATACTGGTTATTCAACATGTCACTAATTTTTTTAATTGAAATGATTTGTTTAAAATATTAGTTTTCAAAATAGTTATTATTCAACGCATCAATAGCCTTAACATACTTTTAGCCTCATCGACCAGGTTGAGAAGTTTGATGGCACTAAAGGAGAAAAAGAATAAACTTGCCAATAAAAATTTTAAGTAAAAATGTGTTTTCATACATTTATAGGAAAAAAAATTATAAAATATGAAGTAATGTTTATAAAATATAAATTTTAAATAATTAATATTTTATATTTTTTTATTAAAATTACTACCCGTATTGGATAAGACCTTCAAATACATAATCCCAGTAACCAACAAAATAAGTGACTATCTTGTTTCCTCACTAAATCGGGGAGCCATATCCATTAGGAAATAAGAGTTCGAGATCATGCTCATCAGGAAGAGGAATATTTGTTTTGTTATTAAGCACATTTCCCAACATGATCCACGTGTCAAGATTAGCAAAACCATAAATATATGAAATGGCAAATAAAAAAAATCATTGAAAAAATATCCAAATATTATTTTTAACTATTCAAATACTACCTTTTAATAATATAAATATTATCTTTAATCATTTTAAGACACCCATATCATAAAATAAAATAAAAAACTACAAAATAGAAATCCTTCAATAAAATATTTTATATTCTTTTATATTTTTTTTCCATTTTTGAATAAAAGCTTCCACATTATTGATACAAATCTCGAGTAAATACTAGTGTGACAAGTTCAAATAGTCCTTAAAATGTTTCTAAAAAATAGTGTAATTAAAAAAAAAAAAAAAAAGGTTTGAAAATGTATTAAAAAATGGAAAAATAATAAATATTTTATGATTTTTTGTTGATAATGGAAAGGGAGAACTTTAAGAAGAGCCAAGTCATATTAATAAAAATAATATATATATCATATAATTCAAGGGTTCAGGTGCATTGACCGGTGGCATGAGATTAGAATGACGTTTCCACAATTCTGGCAAGCCCACGAAAGCAAAAGCATTTGCTGTGCTGCTCACTCATGTTGCTTTACTCTCAATCCACACTATTCAAGAAATTACTTACCCAAAATTTTGAAGAAAGATAAGGTAAAAGAAAATAAAGAGAATAACAAATAAAAATATATATTTAAATTAAATAAATTATTTTATATATAATTTTTTTAAAAAATTATATATTATTTAAAAGGAATTTACTTATTTTAATTTTATATATTAAATTATTTAATATTTATATAAAAAAATTAAAATAAGTAAATTTCTTTTAAATAATATATAATTTCTCATATATATATATATATATATATGAGAAAATTATTTCTCTTTATTTGTTTACTTCATTTGTTTACTCATGCAAAATTGAATGTAAAATACAAAAGAAAATGTTAGAAAAAAAATAGATAAAAATAATTTAAAATCAATTAATCATTTTTACTTGTCACTTCATTTAATTAAGTTTTTTATGTAAGGTCTTACTAATTTAAAAATATATAAATTTCTATTTAACTTTAATGATACTTATATTTTTATAATAAAATCATGATAAAATTAATTTTTAAAATATTTTTTCTTTTTAATATTCTTGTTAGTATTGGTGAAGTTCAGATTAAGATAGGATCTGCGGTGTTAGCTAAGCGGGAAGACCATTATTTGACCGTGATTTTTAAGCCAGAATTGAAGCCTTCCCTGGTTGTGATTTTTAAGCCAGAATTGAAGCCTTCCCTGGCTGTGATCGAATTTAGGCCCTCGTTGTATCGAAACCGATGAGGATTAAACCAAACATAAATTTCATTTATTATATATATATATTGTCACGTTGTTTTTTTAGTTAATTTTAAGAATAGTACAATTCCATTAAAAATAACGAAATGAGTTGTGTTAATATTTAATAATAAGATGTTGGCTTTCTATACAGAGGGTAGAAAATATGTTGTCCACTGTGACATGTAATTGTATATAAAAACAATTTCCTTGACCTTAAAGAATGTGAATGTGAAAGTAAAATAATATTTGGCTGGAGGAGGTGAAAGTGGAGGAGGTGAAACATGAGGAAAAAGGGGGAGGAAAGCAAAGGTGCGTCGCAGGTCACAACTACTTCCTCAAAAAAAAAAAAAAAAAAAAAAAAAAAAAAAGTATATTTCGCCTGATCTCTCTGCACATCCATGGCCCCAACTGGCTCAGGGCTTTTCTCTGTTGAGATTTGTCACTTTGAATAATTAGATGTCACTGTGATGACAGACCCAGCTCCCTCTTCAGTAACCGTGCATATTGCTCTCATCTCGCAAGTTCACACAGGTGAGGAGAAGGGCTGCTTTTGTCCTTGCGTCTTATCCTCTCGAAAGGGTTAGACAAATCTGCTTGTGTCTGACATCTTTCCACTTCCTTTTTGGTCCCCTTCTCATTTCCCAATCCCCCCATTAATGCACTTCTGCACTAGATTCTTGTTTCTTTTCAATCTTTCGGATATTGGGCCTTGGATTTCATCATGATAATGGGTTTTGGTTTTGCTGGGAAATTCACCTTTATTATTATTTTTTTTTTTTTATTTTTTGTGAGGGGTTCTTTTCATGCATGGTGATGCTTGCTGGATTTTATCTCCTGGGTTTTGTTCAGAATTCTGATTCTTTTTTATTGTATGTAATCCAATTTGGGAATCAGATGATGAGTCTTGGTTTTGATGATGATTCTGGGGTTCTGGTTTGGTGGAAAACTCAATTTTTCTCTGTGGGGTCTTTTCATGCAGGGTGATTTTGACTCTATCTTCTGGGTTTTCTTCGGAATTCAGGTCATATTCGTATTGTTTTGGAATGACCTGCTTGTTGGGTTTCAGATCAAAGGGGTTCTTCTTCCCTAGGCACTTTTGAGGCTTTGAATGGGTTCTTGCCTCTTTCAATCGATTAACTGAAGGTGCGAAAATGGTAATATTTCGATCTTTAATTCGTTCTTGTTAGTTAAATTCTAATAATATATTTTCCTCTTTTGGTCATGTAGAAAATCACTGAATCAAGATTATGCTTATTTTGGTGTCGCCTGCATCAGACTTGAGATCAGAAACCTCGAATTTTCCACGTATTAGATTATTCAATTAGTGTGTACGTTCTGGTTGGCCATGGACTGATAGTATGGGTTTCTTGTGATTTATTGAGGAAAAAAGTGTGGATTGTGTGATGGCTGAAATGATTTAGTTACTGGGTTTTTCGGTACTGAATCTCAAATGGGCTTGTCAAGTTGTAAGCATTTGAGATTCTTTGGCTGCCATTTGAATTCCATGGCATGCAAATGCGTTGCTTTGTTTGTCATTGCTCTGGCTTTTAGAGCTGCTTTGCTCCCCACATTCTCTGGCTTAGGTGAGGTTGTTCAGAACAGCTTTGGGGTGATCAACAAGGGTTCATTATCCTCAGATTCAGAGCTCCAAATGCGGAAAAACAAGTTCTTGGAGGTTCCTCAGATTGTATGGGGGTTAAACAATCAGAAGATTGCATTTGCTAGGGCTTGTCTGACTGCAAGAATGATGAAGCGAACTCTTTTGATGCCCAGCCTAAGTGCTTCTCTGTTTTACAAAGAAATCGATCTCTTGCAGCCCATTTCCTTTGATAAGGTCTTCCAATTCGAACGGTTTAATTCACTTTGTAATGGGTTTGTCAGATTGGGTCGTTACTCCGATCTCTCAAATAGGACACAGGTGTTTGAGCTTCAGAAGGGGAGTGGAAGGAAATGGACAATTGAGAGAGATTTGGATCAATTGAGAGAGTTTAGCAAGGAACCATATGATGGATATGAGGTGATTCGAATACTTGGGAAGAACCCTTTTTTATGGCATGACCATTGGCCTGTCAAGGACTATGCAAAGGTCTTTGATTGCTTGGTTTTAGTTGAAGAAATATCAAAAGAGGCAGATAAGGTTGTCTCCAAGATTAGAGAGATGGGAAGGAGGGTCGGAAGCAAAGCTGTATTTTCACAGAATGCTAGTAATTCCGAGGGCCCTTCTTCGTTGCCAATGCCTTACATAGCCGTACACATGAGGATAGAAAAGGATTGGATGATTCACTGTAAGAAGTTAGAGCAAAGATTCAACATAAGTCAAATCTGTAGCAGCAAAGAGGAGATTATAGGAAGAGTTGGGAACATTGCGGGCCTGAAAACCCCAATGGTTGTCTATCTTGCAGTGGCTGATAGTCTTCTTGAAGATAACTCAATATTGAATGGTTGGAAGGAAGGTTTGCTTCCCTTTGAAAAGAAGAAACTGGGTGTCATGGGAATTTACAACAAGTACCCGTATCTCTTTCAATCAGCAATCGACTATGAAGTGTGCTTGAGGGCCAATGTCTTTGTTGGCAACAGCTTTTCTACATTTTCGAGCCTTATAGCTCTTGAGAGAACCCTGAAAATGATCAAAATGGGTATTACAACATCATGTGGCAAGGATGTAACTTGGCCTTCTTACGCATATAACATATTAGGCGAATTGAATGGCCCTCAGAGATGGATGACCGACATGTCCGACTCAAGCCTTCATGCAATTAGCTATGGTACTAAGGACGTCTCTTGTTGAATGATCTTTTTTGTTTCTTCCTCTGGTCCCGGCATACCTTTAATCCAGTGGAAATTGGTTGGTAAGGTTCACAGATAAGTTCTTTTTGTATAAAATAAGTAAAGAAAACCTCAAATTAGCTGTTTTAGATGAAGTCAGGTATAGTTTACATTTACATAGATTCGGAGTTTTTTAAGTTCTTGCTGAATTTGTTCATTTATTTTTCCCATCCTCATTCAATTTGATGCCATATTTATTTTTTTGGTGTAACCTTTCTGTAGAGAATGGTAAACTAAAGGGGCTTGTTTGTGGTATCATTTTTTTTTTTTGGTCTTTCTTAGCAACCAAATGGAGCATATATATGTATAGTTTTTGGGCTGTCTTTTGACTTGTATAGTTTGGTGGCGACCTTGGACGTTTCAGGGAAATTGTTATGATTGTTTAGAGGATCAAAAGCCATCAGGATCTCCTCAACTACCCTTGTGGGGGGACTCCATTCTTAAGGGGCACCCCTCCTCCTCTTCATCATATTGATAATTCAATGAATGCCATCTTTTATGTGTCTCAAAATATCTGCAAATTGGCTCCTCACAGGTTTAGATGGTGGGTTTAATGATGGAGTCATATGGTAATGTGTTTGTGATTGCATCTAAAAGGAGGGTGAGTTGGTTAAGGTGGCCCAGGTAAATAGGTAGGTGTGGAGTTGAGCATCATGCCAATTGTCTGTCAAGTACCACTTTTGGGGGGGACCTTAATGCTTAATGTCGGATGCTACCTATTCTCTTCTTTGGGCTTTGCTTTTTTCCATTTATTCAAGGGCATAACCAAACATATTTGGGAAAAATTCAAACTTACCAAATGGGGTATTACACCCAACTCAAAATCTGGGCGTTTTTAAGTGTAGAGTTAAATCTGTACGGTAAACCAAAGTACAAATTAATGAGATTTATGTTTGCTGAGCAGCTGAAAAGTGTATTTTTGGTAGCATATTATTAATTCAGAGAACTCAAACCTTAAAAACTTTTTTGGAAAGTACCAAGGAAAGAAAAAAAATGCAAGGAAAAAGGTTTTTTCATGTTTGGTTTCACTATAAATTTTTTTTAAAAAAAGTAAATATAATTAAAATTAGTTAGAAATTTATACATTTTAAAATTATTTAATTTTTATATAACGGAGAAAATTAAGTAAAATGAGTTTGAAAAAACATTTAAAAATAAATTATTAATTTTAAATCTATTTTTTATTTTTCTTTATTTTTTCTTTTCTTCCACTTTTCCTTTTTATTTCCTTTTCCTCACATTTTCCCTCAAATTTTTAGGGAACTAAACATTATGTTTGATCCCAGAAAGTTTGAAGGAATTGATCCCAGAAAGTTTGAAGGAAAATGTGAGGGAAAGAAAATAAAGAGAAAACGTAGAAGGAAAGGAAAAATGAAATAAAATAAAAAATAGATTTAAAATTAAATAAATTATTTTTATATATTATTTCAATTTTTTTATGGATTTAATTTTTTTATATATAAATTAAATTATTTAAAAATATATAATTTTTTTAATAATTTTAATTATATTTAGTTTTCTTTTAATATTTTTTTCATAGTAAAATTAAACATGGGAAAATTATTTTTTTTAGCATTTTTTTCCTTTCCTCACGGGAACCAAACATAGCAGTCAAGATTATTAAATTCTAAAACTTCTTTAATCCACATTATTTTTTAAGGAAAATAGAGGGGAAAATATTACAATATTTTCTTTAATATTTTCCTTCATATTTTTTTTCCATTGTATTTTCCATGTCATCCAAACTAAAGAAAATCATTTTCCTTTACATTTTTTTTCCTTTCTTTAGCATTTTCCGGGAACCAAACATAGCCAAGCTTTTAATTTATCTTTAAAAAAAAAAAATTGACAGTTACATAAAAATAATGCTATGTTGTCTCATGATTTTATTATATTTGGTAGCCTAGAAGATATCAAAAAAAAAAAAATTGTTCTCAGATTTTTCCAAATGATAATAAAGAAAGTTTGGGAAAAGTATATTTTCCAATTATTAAGGCTACGTTTGTTATGGGCAAATATGGGGAAAATGCAAGGAAAAAAAATAAGGGGAAAAGTAAAATAAAATAAAAAGTGAAGGAAAATAAAAAATAAATTTAAAATCAATAAATTATTTTATATTCTACTTCAAACTCATTTCATTTATTTTTCATCCTTTATATAAAAATTAAATAATTTTAAAATATATAAATTTCTATATAATTTTAATTATATTGTATTTTTCAAAATCAAATATAAAAAAATTATTTTCTTCAATATTTTTTTTCTTTCCTTAATATATTTTGAGGATCAAACATAGCCTAAGGCTATGTTTAAAGAAATATACAAAAAGAAAAAGTACAATGAAAAGAAAAAATAAGCAAAGCCTATGTTTGGTTTATACAAAGTACCAAAGAAAGAAAAAAAAAATTAAAAAAAATGGTTTTCTCATGTTTTATTTCATCGTAGAATATACCAATGAAACTCAAATATAATTAAAATTTTACTTATTTTTAAATTATTTAATATTTATATAATAGAAGAAAATAAGTAAAATGAGTTTAAAAAAGTATATAAAATTAATTTATTAACTTTAAATTTATGTTTTATTTTCCTTTATTTTTTCTTTTCTTATACTTTTCTTTTTTATTTTCTTTCCATCGTATTTTTCCTTTAATTTTTCAGGAACCAAAAATAATCAAAATAAAAAATAAATTTAAAATAAAAAATTATCTTTATTTATTATTTTAAACTCAATTCACTTATTTAACTTATTAACGAAAAGATTAAATAATTAATTAATAAATAAATTTTTTATTAATTATAATTATAATTTATTATTTTTTAATATTTTTCATACTACAATTAAACATAAATAAATAAATAAATTCATTTTTTTTTTAGTATTTTTAAAAAACCAAACATAACCTTAATTTCTTTACCTCAATCTTTTGTATAAATTGGAGACTAGGCAATGGGTTTTAAAAGGTCTTGTGAACCATTCCCTCCTCTCTTAAACTTAACAAGAGAAAAAGTTTAAATTTTTTTATTATTATTATTTTATATATATATATATATATTATTTTCCTTAGAATTTTAAAAAACCCGAAAATGTTATAACTAAAATAATAGTAAAAAGAAAAAAGAAAAAAGAAAAAAGTGGTAGCAGTGGGAATTTTTTGCAATGAGTATGTATTATTATTGTTTGTTAAATTCGAGGATGATGATGATAGGTATAATCTACTCCAAGTCCAATCATTCTTAAAAAATAAATCACAATATTCAAAATTATTTTCCAATATTTAAATTGAATTACGAAATTTAAGGACCAATATTTTAATTGAGAATGTAAATATATTTTTTAAAATTTCTATTAAAAAATGATGTAAATTATGGAATAAGTGAATAGGGAAAGCGTTCCGGATGTTTCTATCCATATCTTGAACGTAAGGCGTTGAGCAGTTGAGAGTTGAGAGAGAAAGAGGATCAAAGAAAACATCATTTAAATAAAAATTCAAGAAAGGATAGGATAATCTTATCCTTGCCTTTTGCATCAAACTCACTCCATTCATCTTTCTTCTAGGCGGCACCCTCTGTCGCCTACGACAGAGAAGCCTTTCCCTTCTCTGAAATGGCGAGTCACGCCCTTGAAATTGAATGCCCTTTATAAAGGGGCTTAAGCCATGGATTCCAATCCGACGATCAGGCTTTTCCCCTTTTTTCTTGATAGATTGGAAGGGTTGTGTAAAAAAAATAAAATAAAATAAAATTGGGGAGAGGTGATATATACCAAATAATAAATACACATAAGAATAAGCAAGTAAAAGAATTTTAATTTACCAAATGATTATTATTTTTCTTTTTAAACTTTATTAAATTCTTGAGGTTCCTTAATTTTAGTGTAGCTACCATCGTAATGTCATGACATAACTTTCTCATTTTTAACTTTTTGTTTTTTTTTTCAATTTCGTGGTTTAATATTTTTTCCACCTATGAGTAGAAATAGTCAATAATAAAAATGAATTCAATACTATTTTCCTTATAGGAAATAGACTTCAAGTTATGTTTGATTCCCATAAAATAAAAAATAAAATAAAAAATTATAAAGGAAAATTATTTTATTATGTTTGATTTCGTTATAAAAAAAGTATAAAATTAAATTAAATTAAATTAAAATTAATTTAAATTTTACATATTTTAAATTTATTTAATAAAATACGTAAAAATAAGTTTGAAGATATGTATAAAAATATGTACATGTTAACACAATGGGCGAACTTAAACAAATATTTTTAATATTTACTTAAATTTTCTCTACCCTATGCTCAATTTAGGTTGGGGATAAGGTCATGCCCAACCCGATTTAATGTTTTTGTAATATTTATTATCCTATATAATAATATTCTTTTTTTAAAATTTTAATGAAAAAAATATTAAATTATAATTATATCATATACTTTTTCATTTTCTAAAAAAAGATATACAAGTTTATTTTTATATTTTTATTATTATCTTGAAATTTGATCACATTTACTATTAAATTTTGGTAATATATTAAGAAAAAAAGCTTTTTAAAAATAACTATGGATGAATTTTGAATCATGTAGCCCAATTAACCCGACCAACCTGTATTACCCAAGTTTAACTCAACCAACTCAAATTCAACCCAAGTTTCAAAAGAATGAGATTGAGTTGAATTTGGATTGCGTACCTCATATTTGAGGTCGGGTTGTATTGAGTTTGGATTGATCGTTTCTTAATTCCAATTAGGCTAAGGTTAGTTACCAACCGATTAACCCCCCAAGCTCCAGCCCTACCTCAAACAGGCTTTAACACAACAGCAGAGAACAACATTACTGCATAACAATACAAAAACAATGAAAGGAAATGAGCTTATAATCTGTTTCATTAATTTTGTTGTAGGGGTCTAATTCCATTTTTTGTCTTCAACTACCTGTTTCTTTCTATAATAAAAACATATTCTTTTCCTATCCATCACCATATGCATGGAAGTTTTAAGAGTCACTGACTGCAATTAATCCAGGAAGACTACAGAAGAAGAAAGAAGAAAGGAGGAGCGGTGTAAATGAAAAGAGAGTTAAGAGAGTGAGGAACTCTTTACCTCCCCTTGTGAAGCCTAATGCAACTTATTTTCCAGAAATTTTGGAACATGCGACAGACTCTTGCTACATCTGCCTCATTCATTGGATATAGTCTTCATAGTAGTTGTCACTTATTACTGACACAAACCTCTCCAGCCAAGGAAGCTGATGGAGGTCCTTCATGGCATCAACATACGAGTCTGTACAACGTGGTGGGGATTGGTATGGGTGATGGTCACTCAGACTGAAACCCCCAGCAAGGAACCTCTGGATCAGTGCCAGCTGAGATCTCTCTTGATCTGAGTATGCGTCCATGCCCATGGTCATGGGAAGTGAATTGAAGGAGTCCCATTCCCATTGTTCAGATTCTTGGATCGAGTGGCTCATCAAGTCTTCAGAGTTCTCTTCGTCCCAAAATGCACATTGACAGGTCTGTTGTCCGTCTCTATACTCCGCACCACAAGAATAGCAGAACTCATGCCCACACCTGAAGTTGAGATGCATGTAAGCAAGTGACCATGTCTAAATAAACCGAAATGTCAACCTTGAGCTAATTCAGTTTATCCAGTGCAAATGAAAAACAAAGAAAGAAATGAATGATGTTGGAGAATTGAAACCTGCAGAATTAAGGTTTAAATTCTAAGATAGAAATTTCAAAAACGATAACCTGTCTGCTAAATAATTTTGATAGTTTTTAAAGCTTTACATTCCCAAATACCAACCACTATCCTTTACATAATCACATGCAGATGCATGCAAAACAACTGGATGCACAAGGAAAATCACTCAAGGAAGATATGTGCAACAGCTCATAATTAGAATGGTCTGCTGTTTTAAATGAACTAGCATTTGGCTCGCGTTATTTGGTTTAATTACAATGGCAACACCAAATGCAATTTGACCCATGTTTCGAAAAAAAGATTATCACAGTAAACATATGTTAAATAATCAAATCCTTTTTACCAGTTCACATGTGGTTCTCACCATTCACCAGATAAAGCTTCGAAATAAAAATCTAACTACACACCTGGTAAACTAACACGCCAGAAAATGAGGGGCTTTGAAACTTTCCACGTGTATGTTGATTCAGTATCTTAATATCACTTAAAAGGATGAATTGCATTTGGTGTATTGCATTTGAACCAAAAAAGCCCCCCACCACAAAAGCAAGAAACACAGGTCCGAACCAACCCCACAGTAAATAAGTCGATGATCCACCGTTTCCCTATTATTGTTACACATACAAGACTTTTCCTCTATTCATCAGAGCAATCCATAGACAAATATTTGACCCAGACACTAAAAAAAAGGCTAGTCCGAGGAAAGAACAACTTATAAGGACTTGTTACACCAAAACTCCTTACATGGAAAGTCCCCTTCCCCATCAAAACCTCACAAAACATTTAATAGGGAACAGGCTGTCTTTGGCCTGGCACCACTTAATAAGCCCTTTTCACAACCTTTCCCTGTAGTTTTCTCCCACCTCCACTGCAGCCCAGCCCCTCCTTCCACCCAATACTGTCCACCACCTTTCTCCATAATTTATCCCTTCCACAGAAAACCTCTAGAACCACATACCCAACAATGCCTAATTAAATCACCCTAAATGTCAAAGGCCTAATCCACTCTCCTGTGATATGCATGCCTTACTAAATCCAAGCAAATGGAACTTCCCCTCATAACCTGTGCCCTCCCATGAAAAACTTCTTTGAAGTGTACCCAACCTCCATTCCCCAGGACCCATTTGGTAGACAGACTAATAGTTGCCTTCTGTTATCAAAAATAGAGAAAAGAAGTAACAAGAAAACATGTAGGATAACATTTTTAAAATGTTTCTTGAAAATGCATCTTCTTAAGAGAACTTAAAATGTCATTTGCTTGTTTAACAATTTGAAAGCATTTTGATGATGATACAGATTCAAATAAGGACATGTTCATTGCTTTGAGTTTGAAACAAAATTGTTTATAAAAAGGGGATTTGCATTTCAACACCAAAAACATCTTTTGTTTCCACATTTAAAAAAATGAAAGCACTTTAGGGATTAAAAAAATGATCCAGAAAAGAATATGCTCATTGTTTTCAGTTTGAAAATAAATATGCTTGCATGATTGTCAGGGTGCTTTTTCATTTTCACCAACCAAGAAGCTTCATACACTTCTTTTACCAGGATCATAAGAATTGCACTCTCTCACTCCCTCTGATTTTAATTTTTTTTTTATTTATTTATTTTTGAAGTTTTGCACTTGAAAGAATGGAAGGCGCTTTATATGAAACTGAACTAAAAAGCCATTCCAGAATGGGTAGTTAATGCCTCATCAATGTCCAGCCTTCAAGAAATATAGCTTGTTAACTCAAGTTGACCTTTGACCAAAATAGAGTGAGAAAACACATTTACACTTAATACCTTAAGAATGCATTATATAGAATACAATATATGCTATTTAAGCTTAGGCCAATTCACAAGTACAAAGTAATGAACAAAATACACACATTGTTTAACTGTTTCATAAGGGATCAATATGATGATATGTCCACAAGAGATATAGATGCGTGCACACACACACACACACAAAGATTTTACAATATTGTGCAATAAACATTATGCTAATGCTGGAGTTCAATATTTGAAACATCCACCAAACTATGTACTTTGTATAATTTGTCAAATGTAATCAGAATTTCAATAAAAAACAATCATTAAAGGAAATTCTTACTTTCAACATAGATGTGTACATGGACAAGTGCCATAAACAAAAATATATCATGGGAAATTCTTCAATCCAGGATGGTCAAGACTCAAGAGCATGACACATTAGTGAATCAAACTACAGAGCATAAAATTGCAAACTCCAACAACTGATTATCTGATTGAATCATCATTTTATAACACTTTATTTTTAAAATTTTCCCAAGGTCTTAATAATTTTAATATGACCCACTACAATACTCCTTTCTTTGCAATTATTTCTTTTTTTCTATATTCAAACAAAACTGTTGTATCCAGACATGTTAAACATGGTTTTAAATAAAAAATTTATTCCAAGATTCTACAACATCCAGGACACATCTAGACATGGCGTTTGACAAATCAAGAATTTGCAAGTTCCACTATAGATTTATGTCCCTGAATGCTTTTTACTCATTGAAGCTCTCTGAAACCCTTGTTTGAATCATGTCAGCTGGTTTCTCCTTGCTCTGAATGTAGATCTACTAGGTTACCAATGCATTCAATTTGCAACATAAAGACCAAGACACATTCATGCATACAAACCCATAGACAACAACACTTAATTTTAAATCACTTTAGTAAAACCCACAAAAATAATCCATCTTACCAGCAGGTCATGTGATAGCACCCTTGTGTGAGCTCAATCATCCTCCGGCATTGCTGGCAACGCCTCCACCTTTTATTTTGTGCAAGGCGATGTAAAGTAATGTCCCCAGCATCTCTTTCCTCCAAGGGGAGACTTTGATACTCTTCACAGCTCATTGAAGAATGCCAAGGAACTCCACAATCAACACAGATAAATCTCTGACAAACTGGGCATTCAACACAACTGTTATCTGACTGACTTGATGAACTTGCCCTAGCTGACAAACACTCTCGTGGATCAAGCAAGACTGAACAATTTGGAAAGGGGCAGTAGATTTTCTCCGAATTGAGAACATTTGCTTCTGCAAGGGCTCTCTCCAAAGATTCAAAGCAAGTGACTGGAAGAAAAGATCTGCACTCAGTAGTAGAGATGAAATATTTACATCTCAACTGAGGACATCTAATGGGGACCTGAGAGGACTGTACTTTTCCATCAACATAGGTTTTCATGCAGTGGGAACAGAATTTGTGTGAACATTTCATTGTGATCATCATTGGCGAAGGTTTGTCCTCGCAACAGATTGAACAGTTTTCCAGTGATCCATCTCCCTTGGAAGGTAAAGAAACAATCCCAATTGCCACTTGGGCTAATTGCAATGGCCTCTCAAGATCATTACTGGGAATTAGATTCAGAACAAAAGACTCCAGATTACTGGAAAATTCTAAGATCCTTTGCTTCAGTGCCATCAAAAGTGGATTCCCATCCTCCTCCGCATGTGAAATCTGTCAGGAATAACAACTAATAAATTAAGACCACAAAATTATATAGTGATTGTGTTAGCAGAGATATTGACCCACATAACAATACCACTGTTTTCACTTTCACTTTTTAGTCGGGTAATAAGTAGCAGTTGTGATCACTTTTTTTTTTCTCTTTTTGGGAGCTAGAGATCATAATGCTGAAACTACCTTAACAAAATTTAAATAAATGTGTGAAAGATTGCCCACTAGAAAAATTGAACAAACCCAAAAGAAGTGCTTGTGCTAATAAGGAAAAATCAAAATAAAAGTAGAGTAAAAAATAAGTGGCAGAGTACAGAGTGGATGCACAGTGGTACTGAAATTGCAAAAATAAGCAAAAAAAAAAATAGGTTATGTTTGGTTCCCAGAAAGTACCATGGAAAAAAATGTTAAGAAAATGATTTTCTTATGTTTGTTGTTTTATGGAAAATTCCAAAGAAAATCAAATGTAATTAAAACTAGTTAGAAACTTATACATTTTCAAATTATTTCTATGAGTTAAAATAAATGAAGTGAGTTTGAGGTAGCAAAATAATCTATTAACTTTAAATCCATTTTTTTCTTCATCTCATTTTCTCTCTAATTTCTTTCCCTTGCATTTTCCCTCAAATTTTCTAGAACCAAATGTTGCCTTAGTTTTGCAACTAAAATTCTTAAAGAATGAAATTTTACAAATACAACAACAGTACTGGCTTCCAAAGGATATACTCTGATGCTGCAAAAAACATCAAAATATAACATTCAAGACATTGAGTAAAATTTTTATCAAGATGGGCAGACTCAGCGGCTTCCTTTGCTATGTGATCTTCAACAATCTATATAACGATTATAAGAATAGAAAAATATAGGTTTTAAAAATAGCGACTGCTCACCTGGTCATATAAGATCTCGGAATCAGTAAATGCAAAAACACGGCGAATGTTATTCTGCATGGCCTCTATCAGACCATCCATCAAAGCCAAATAGTCAGCCACGGATTCATCCACATAAAAGTCAAGTTTTTTCTGCACTTGTATTGTAGGAGCGTTGGCTGATCTTTCCATGACCACCCCTATTCCAGAAAGTCCAGAAGCAGAATCCCCAGCCTCAGCTATTGACATGCCCTTGAAGAACATCTTCACTGAAAATTCATCGAGTTCCTCCTTCAAATCCTTTGCACCTTCCTTCACTGATTCTTCAGTATCCTTCCATTCTTCTTCATCTTCGCAACAGCTCCGGAAATCCTCCTCATCCTCTTCCAATTTCACCTCCCTAGCTAAATTCCTTGCAGACACATCACCGAAAAATATCTGATCCTCCATTTTCAACCCCAATTTCTCCAAGAACCCACAAACTTATGCTACTCTAATATCCCAAGGGGTGATCGATATCAAATTCTAAACAAAACTTAGACGAAGGGATCCAAAACTCTGAATTTCACAAGAATCTTTTCCCAAAATCACAAAGATTGATATGAAAAAAAGTGATCTTCCAGCCCATTCTTCTAAACGAAAATCAACGCAAAACGCACTGACAATTTGATCCAAGCCCCCAAAATTAACCCTACAGCTAACCCAAAATCACAAGAAAATACCAATACCCAAACAGTGATCTTTCAGCCCCTATCTCCAAATCAAAATCTAAGAAGCCCACCGACAAATCAATCCCAGAAATGCCAAACATCCCAAAAATGAAAAATAAAAAAAAACAAAAACATCCCAAAAGCTACAGATCTTTCCCACCAAAAGCCCCCTTCCAAATGCATTCAATTCTCTCTTTTTCTGTTCCCAATTTGTACAAAGTTTCAAACCAGAAATGACAAAAAAAGCAAAAAAAGAGAAAGGGTTATGAATTGCAAGTGAGGACCGGAAGCTTCCATACCAATACCATGGTGGCTGAGGCTTATCCGGTGGAATTTATTAGGATTCTGTATGGGCTGAGAGACAGTGGTTTGGGTATGGAAACCCTAAAATCTGACAACTGCGTCTACAAGTAATATGCTTTTCTTCGTTTGGATGTGAGTGAAGAGAGAGAATATGTGAGTCACTGTTGGGTGTGTATGGCGTAAGAGGAAAGGCAGGTCATCGGAGTCAAGGTGTGCTGGCATTCTTCACCACATGGTGATTTTTCTAGGAAATTTTTTCCATGCCATTTTTTCTAGGAAAATTCATCATAAGTGGTGGTTCCACTTCTCATCTTATCAACTCTTGCCAAAATTTTCTTCCTTCTTTGTCTTTTTAATTGATGTGATGGCTAATGTCAACTTAATAAGATATTTTGACGGTTATTTTGTATGTTATGGAAATTTTAGTTACTAAAGGTTTAAAAAAATCGACAAGTGTTAAAGTAGCTCTTCAAAATGTTTGTAAAAAATTTCAAGCATTGAGATGTATTTGATATCTGTATTCAAAACTAATTTTGAAAAATAACTTTTAAAAAATAATTTTATATCTAATATTTTATTTTAAATTATTTTATATATTTGTATAATTATTTTTAAAAATAATTAAAAATATGTAAAAGATGTTCTCTACAAATACAATATTTTTATTTTTGAGAATAAAAAATAATTTTTTAATTATCTAACGTGTTTTTATGTTTTTTTTTTTTTTACAAAAATGAAATTATTCTAAAAAAATAGTTGTTAAACAAGTTTTTAAGTTTTTTTTTTTCTATTTTGTGGAATGATATTTATTTACTCAACTGGTGACATCATTATATTGAAATTTGAGAGTAATTTTTTAAAATTCTTATTGAAATAATTAATAACTTTCAAGTATAAATTTATGTGAATTAAAATAGCTTCATAAATACTACCTACGGGAAAGAATAAAAGAAGAAAAATTTTAAAAAAATCATAAATATAAAAAATTCAAAATAAAATAAAATTTAATTAAATTTAATTTAACATGATACATTTTAAAATTATTTAATTTTTATTAAAAAAAGTTAAAATAATTTAAATAAATTTAAAATAAGATATAAAAATAATTTACTAACTTTAAAAAAATTTATTTTTATTAATTTATTTATTTATTTACTTTTTCTCTTGATTTTCTTACTATCCTATTTTCCATCAACTTTTCAAGGCTAGAAAGTATTTAATATTTTTAAAGAAGTATCAAATAAAAGAAATAAAATAGAATTAATTATTTAAAAATGATGAAATAATCTTCATATTTATAAATATTTTTATATATAGAAATTAGGCATTTATAGAAACTTTTAAAACCTTGAGAATCACTTAAAATAACATTTTTATTATGACTTGATAAGTTATTCTTTCAAAAAAATAATTTCTTTTAGCATATAACATATTCTCAAAAATTACATTCATATTTTTTTTATTTTTTTCAAATACAAATAATTCTTCTTAAAAATATTTCTATTAAAAGTCTTACTGGTAAAAACGCTTTGACTAAAATAGTTCTAGAATTTAAAAAAAAAAAACTATTTTTAGAAAAATTATTCCATTGAGGTAAGCGCTATTTTCTTATGATTATATTAATTTTTAAGTCAAATGTAATGTTCATCTAAATATTTTTCTCAAAAAAAGAAATATAAATCATTAGAAATTAAATACTTGTTAGGATATACATATTTTTTGCTTGATCATTTGATCAATAATGCTTTTCTCAAGGGAATTGAATTAATCTATGGATCTTCCATCATCCAAGCTCCATGGCTAGTTTGTGCTATTTGTATGGTAAAGTTTACCATTTGAATGAGAAAGGGTCTAGAAGCAACTTCTATAAAAGCTATGAATTTATCTAATGTTTTAATAATTTTTTTTTAGTTTTAATTTTTTAAAATTTATTATCCTTTTTAGGCACATATCAAATGATAAAAAATAAAACTTTTGAATTACTTTTTTATATGCCCAAAAAATTTGATTGGTTGTTTCATTAACCATCTTATTTATTTATTTTTGTGTTTCTGCGAATATTTATTTATTTATTTTTTGCCCCAAATCATAAATAAAACTTCAAATACAAGAATTATTCTTTTCTCACAACATAAAAATCTTAACCGAAAATTCAAGATAGAATAGAAAACATATTTTTTTTGAATTTTTTTCTTAGAGAGATGTCTTCTCATTTTTGTTAATAGTGATAGTTTTTAAGTAGTTTTGAAACTCTCAAATCCTCTTGAATCCGATCAGGTCAACTTGTTTGGACACCCAAATGCATTTCCAACAAAACTATTCTTATCATATAGAAATTATAATTTTTTTAATTTTTACAAACAAAAGTTTTTATATTTTCAAGGGTAGTCGAAAATCAGGTTTGAAAGACTAACACTCTTCCTTACTTGTATGTCAACTAAACAAAGTTAAGTTAAGGGGGAAAACAATAAGAATAGACAAAAGGTGGTCAAAGATTAGGGATTTTCGAGTACTTCTTTCAATAACATTTGATATTAGAACTCTAGTTAAGAGGGTTTATAGAAACTTAGAGTATTTTGAAAGATAAGATATACACTATCTAATTCCACTATTCCTGACCTAAGAAGGAATTGGGTAAGGGAAGGGGGGAAAAATTTGGAAAATTCAATCACTCCCAAGAAGAGGGGCCTAGGGTCTTGGGTGGATAATTGGGATTTTTGTGCAAAAGGAATAGTTATGATTGGACCTCAATAGTCTAAGATTCTTGTTGATAAGGTGATTTTCTTAATATTTGTTTCCTTAATTTTTCTCCGGAACTGTCCACATTTTATTCAAAAAGGTGTAGGGTCCAATGATGGACTTTTCTCTTGGTGGGCATGACTTAAAACTTACTGCTAAAATAACACTCAAATTTAATATAAACATAATTTTTTTATTAAAAAAAAATGTTTCATGATGATGGTATTATTTTTTTGATAGGAAACATTAAAAAAGTAGTTTTAGACTTTTTGAAAAAATTAATTAGAATATAGGCAAGTAGAGTGTTAGAAAAAAAATGTGCTAAGAATATAAAGCTTGAAATAATAAGCAGTGAAAGGGTAGAGTAGTTGGATTGTGAAATATTATAATTTGAATAATGAAAGGGAAAAATTCAAGGGAAATTTGAAAGGAGAGTAAAAAGAAAAAGGTTTTAATACGGGGGTATTCTAAAATTTAATACTTATTTTTTAATAATTTAAATTAATTTTAAGTTAAATTATATTTAAATTGTTAGTTTAAAACTTATTATTTAATTTTTATTTTAAATAATAAGGTTGTTTGATTAATTTAAAACTTATTCTAAATCATCAAATTGTCATATTTATTCTCTTGAATTATTATTAGGATCCACAAGGCCGAATAACAGTGAAGATTGTAAAATAGCAAAAGAGATCGAATTTAATAATAAATTAATTATTTTTACTTATTACTTAAAGTTATTTTTTATTTTAAATCATACTATAAATTATTTTATCAAATATACTTAATTTATTTAATAACCTAAAATAAGTTATTAAATGACTTTAAGTTATTAAATTGGTTTATCAAATACCCACTTAATAAGTTTTTTTTTTCTCATTTTTCAAATTTATTTTTCTTATTTCCCTTTCTATATGAAAAATAAAGAATAAAAAGAAATGCATTGAAGATGTATGAAAAATAAAATAAATAATAGGCTGAGATTCAGGGGTTGTTTGATAAAACTTAATATTTATTACTTAATGACTTAAGTTAACTTTAAGTTAAATTATACTTAAGTTGTTAATTTAAAACTTATTACTTAATTCTTATTTTAAGTATTAAGGTCACTTGATAAAATTAACTTAAAACTTAATTTTAAATCATCAAATTCATATATTTACTTCTCATAAATTATAATTAAGACAAAAAAAAAAAGTCAAGTAATAATAAAAGTTGTGAAGTATTAAACAAATCATAAAGATAATTAGGACAAATAAAAATAAAAATATAAAATAAAGATATAGACGTAAAAATAAGTAAATTATTTTTACTTATTATTTAAAGCTGTTTTTGACTTTAAGTCATATTAAGTTATTTTATCAAATATACTTAATTTAGGTAATAACTTAAATTAAATTATTATCTTTTAAAAGAAAGAGAAATTGCTAGAAGTTTGTAGCTTTCATTTATCCTATTCACTCTGAGTGTAAACCCTGTTATATAAGGTAGGCCCCACTAAAATTATAATCTTAATGACCACCATAGTCCACACATAATAATTTGAGAAAAGAAAAACATGCTATTAAAACAAAATTCAAGATTCTTAACCAAAAAGCAAATTGTTTTAAGAAACCGAGGCGTTTGTCTGTTTGTTTGGTGAGAAAAAAAAATATTTCTTTGACCTTTTCAACTCTCTAGGGTTTTCAATTTTGCTTTAAAAATGAAAACAAAGTGGTGTGTATGAAACAAATACAAGGTTGAAAAAGTGAAGACAGTCATGATTGCCCACTATTGGTGCTCCAATATTTAATTATAAAGACAGGTGTTGTAGGCACGGTGAACCAATCACTTTATATTCTAATTGTAGCTTTTATCTTATACTATGATTAATCATTGAATCCTACATTATTTAGCATTTAATAACTTATATTTAAGATTATCATATTCCTTTTGGGGTCCATTTATTTTTATCATATCCTTTTCCTTTTCTTTTTTTTTTTTTCTATAAATAGGGTAAATTAAAAAATCATTCCTATATTCTTACCCTATCTCAATTTATCCAACAAACTTTTTAAAAAATAATATCAATATTAAAATATGTCCAAATTTGAGCCAGATTCTTTCCTTTCTACTGGCCAATTTGTTTTTAAATAATATCAATATTAGATTATGTAAATGGGGCGGACCAAATATGCGAATTTCCTATACCCCTTTTGTTCATTAATTTTTTTTTTTTAAAAATTAATTTTATATATAATTGGGATAGGACTTATCCCAAGTTTTAAAAAAAATCTTAAACCTACCCCAAACCTGTTTAGAGGACGGGTGGGGTGGGTTAGGTACTTGAAAAAATCCGTTTTATTATTACTCTTAAAAATATATGTAGTTTACCTTATAAGAAATTCTAAGTGCTTTTATTTAATTTATCTAAAAATATTAAAAATAATAAAATTATTTGAAATCTTGTGTATTTTTAGAGCTTAATTTTTTGTTTATGTATAAAAAAGAATTTATTTGATTTGAATTTATATGTTTGGTTTGGTGGTTTAGATTTGAATTTATTCGGTGGGTGGGTAGTGTTGTTGGAACATCTAATGCAAGCAACTTGAAATATGGAGGATGATGATGTAAGGTTTTAGATTCCCCTTAGAAAATGATTGCTAAAAAGAAATTAATTAATGTGTTCACACATAACAAAAATATTATTTTTCTTTTTCTTTTTTTCATTGTTTTAAATCAATGTTAAATCGTTTGCTGATTTAATTGGGGTTCTATTCCTTTATTAAATCTAAAAATAAAAACGAATAAAAAAAATATGGGTGTTTGCTAATTGTTTTCTAAAACAATTTTAAAAATAGTATTTGAAAATTGTTTATAAAACTGATCTTTTTATTTTTGTAAAATAAAAGTTTATTTAAAAACTTAAAATATTTTTAACTTATTTTTAATATTTTTAAATATATTTTAAAAGTAGTTTTTATATGTAGTGTTTTATTTTTATTTATTTTACATGTTTATATAATTATTTTTTAAATCAATTATTGTAAAATAAGTGAAAATAATTGAAAATAATTAAAAGATGTTTTATGAAAATATCTTATTTTATACTTTTAATAATAAAAAATAAAAAATAATTTTTAACTATCAAACATTTTTCCTATGTTTTTTTTATTGGGGAGAACAAAAAATTGCTTTAAAAAATAGTTTTCAAATAAGTCTTTTGATAGTGATTTTAAAAAATATTTTTAATTTAAAAAATATTATATATAAAGTAAATATTATATATATATAAAGTAAAAATTAAGTGGAAATAATAACTAATTCTTTAGATTTTTTTTTTTAATTTTTAATTTTCTAAAACTATATTGTATTTGCCTTAGTGTGTGGCATGTTACATAAAAAGATGAGGCCGGTGTCAAGGTTTGGTGGTAGTTGGGCAGAGAACATGGAGGTGAGGAGAAAGCATCAAATAATAAATAGAAAAGGAAATGTACAAGGACGGGAGTGCCCATGTGCACCTTCCCTTCCTGGTCCAAATCATATTGAATGATTGGAATTGGAATATTCAATAAGAAATTAGTGCTACGAGATGAGTGAAAGCAATGGAAATCAAGAAAAAACAACAACACAAAACAAGCAAAACAGGATAAGAGCAAAGTAATTAAGAGAAGAGGTCACAAGGAAAGTGGCCCTTGTTTGTTTGCTGGGAAAGTCACAGGAAATTAAGGGATCGATTTTGTCTCAACTTCTCTTTCCAGTCTTCATTTCTTTCCCTATATCTTGCCCTGAGGATGAAAGAAGTTTCTTAGTCATTTCTTTTCTTTTGTCAGTGTTTAGAGGGGAGAATATGTTTTGATTAGTTTGTAGTTCCAAGGTTTTTGATTTTTACCTACTACCATCATGTGACAAGTTTAGTTTTTATTTGTTTGTTACGGATCATAGGTTTATCAGTCTACTTTTTTAATAATTAACTTGACTCTAAATTAGGAATGATAGCTGGATGGGTTGTCCTCATCCCAATCCCACCTTATTTATTTAAAATAATTCTCATTCCTAACTCATTAAAAAAAATTAAACGAGATAGGGTGGGACAGCCATATTCACCCCCTCTTGTACCATATAATTTTTAAAAAAAATTATTTTAAAAATTTTAATTACATGAAAATAAATATATTTTATAAATAATTAAAATATTATAATTTTTTTAACTTATTTTATTAAGAAATATTTTATTATTATTATTATCTATATATTAAAAATAAGAAAATAAAATTTAAATTAAATTAATTTATATATATAGGTGGGGTGGAACAATACAAGACAAAACAATATCCCAACTCGTTCCAAGTTTTAAAAGAAATCCCAAATTCATTTATTAAATTTTCAAACCCATTTCATTAGGGGTGAGATAGGAGGGGGACTTGACAAAACCTGCTCCATTGCCATCCTTACTCAAAATTCTCCAATCCATGAATATGGTTTTCCTTTTTATGGATTCATATTTATTTTTTATTTTGTTTTATCCTTTTTTAAAAAACAAAATATATGGTGACTCAAAAAAAAAAAAAAAGTCAGTTTTTGTCGAACTCTCACCATTGAGTAGAGATGTACCTAAAACAATGCGGGTACACGTAAATATTCGAGGTTTAGTATGATTTTCTATTTAATAAAATATATTATTAAAAAATCTTTAAAAAAATTGACATAATTTGGCTGTTGGTTTGGGCCTTAGTGAGCCCAATATAACTATTTTTGGCTAACATAAAGAAATCTTCTTCCTCGCCAATTTCCTTTTTGGTTTCACTTTCACTATATATGCCTTCCTATAATAAATCATCTTCTTCACAATTTTGCAACTTGTTTTGTTTCCTTTTTGTATATATTGGATTTATCATTGTTTAAATCATATTCATGAATTTGAATTGTAGATTAATTTAACATAATTCAAAACCTATTGAAACCCTTTTTTGCTTGTTAAGAGAATAATGAAAATTTTGAAATTTCATGTTCAGGAAAAAAAGTTATGAGATGAAGATAAGTTTATAAAGATTATATGAAGTGGATAAAAATGTAAGAAATAACGAGAGATACCTGATGGAGCGAGATGACTCATGGTTTACAGTGTGAATATAAGGAGTGGGGAAAATGGAATGTTCTAGAAACCCAATAATTATATCTGATTCTATTCTTTGAAAGTTTTCTATGGTATAGCGGAAATATTCTTTATCATTGATAGATGTGGGCATGATTGATTGAACCATGTATCGGTATCAAAGCTTTTGTTGGTGCAACACTCCAAACCAAAAAAATACTTGAAAGAGTTAAAAGGGAGTTGTTGGTATAATTATCAAGTACACGAGTGATGAGAGCTCTCACTTAACTGGTTGTGATCCCCCCGACAACTAACTTAATGGCTGAAAAATGTACTCATTACCAACATAACAAGAAATAAAATGTCGAGGACATATCCATCAAACCGATCAAGGAAGAGAGAGCAGCACACTAGCCAGCTAGCATACAGGGAAAAGACTTTTGATGTCTTAAGATACATTAAATTACATGACAACACACGAGTGCTCTTGCTGGAGAGCTTCATGCCAAATAGTGGGCAAAGCTTAGAAATATATGAAGGAAATTGATAAGTGAAGTTATAGATAGGATAGGAACATAACAAATCATAAGTGCACACTTTTGTAAATTGTAAGGACATGATCTCAAAGCTAAAGATCAAGCCCATTTTGCCATGAGAGACATGCCACCGGCACCCAAAAGAACTGCAACATAGGCCTTAATCTGGAGCTTGATGCTACCTTGGAACTTCGGGCCCATGAATTCAGCTGAGAGAAGATCCACCAAAGCCATGTAGATCAAAAGCCCAGCCGAGGAGGCGTTCAGTAGTCCTACCTACAGTGATCAATGAGGTAGGGCTGTTCTCTTTATTTGTTTTGGATAAAGCTATCCGAAGCGCAATCCCAAATGGGATTGTCACAGAGAAGAAGAACACCATAAGCCTTCTTCAAAAACTTGTACTCAGCCTCGATGCATGCATGCAACATTTTTCTCATTAATTCCTAATCGTACATTTATAATATAAGGGCCGGGGTAGTGTTTGTATAGACTATATATAGATT
Organism: Vitis rotundifolia; assembly: GCA_030254885.1. NCBI lineage: Eukaryota > Viridiplantae > Streptophyta > Magnoliopsida > Vitales > Vitaceae > Vitis > Vitis rotundifolia. Next base: position 17,999,417 of record CM058160.1, read on the forward strand.
AGTAATTACCTGAAGGATGCAGTCACCAAGGCCCATTCCTTCAAACATTTGATGGAAGCAAAGGGCTGCCACAAGAGGCTTTATTATGCAAGTGTTGTTTGAGGCTCCCATTGAGGGCCCTATCACTACTGAATGAACCACAATTCCCAGTTCAAGCACCTGCATGCCAACAATATAATTAAGTGCAGTTATGTCATGCATTTAAATTTCAAAGGTTAATTAAAATGAAAATTAAACTAAGAGGTAGAATTAAAAATGATTTATAAGATATTAGAAAAATACAAGTTAAAGATGAAGTGGGTATTTGGTAAATGAAATTAATAACTTAAAGTGATTTAATAATTTAATTTAAGTTATTAAGTAAATTAAATATATTTAGTAAAATAATTTAATTATATGACTTAAAGTAAAAAATAATTTTAAGTAATAAGTAAATACTAAAAAATAAATAACTTATTTTAAGTTTACATCTTTATTTTGCCTTTTTACTCTTATTTACTCTAATTACCTTTATGATCTTCTTTGTTGCTCTAAGACCTTTATTATTAATTGATTTTCTTTATCCTAATTATCATTTATGAAGGCAAATATGTCAGTTTGATGATTTAAAATTAAGTTTTAATATAATTTTATTAAACAACCTTAATACTTAAAGTAAGAATTAAGTAAGAAGTTATAAGTTAACAACTTAAGTATAATTTAACTTAAAATTAACTTAAGTCATTAAGTAATAAACATTAAATTTTACCCAACACCCCATATAATAAAAAAAGTGAAAGATATGAAAAAAGAAAGATGTTAAAAATTTTAATTAAAATAATATAGTTTTAGAAAATTTTAATTTTAATTTATTTTTAATTTCATTTTAGTTTTATTAATGATGATTGGGAGATTAGGAAATTATAAGATACTTTAATCAAAGGAATTAGATTTTGAGGGTAGGTTTGAAGGCACTACAAATTTTTGTAGTTGAAGTGATCTGCGGCCATCCATTAGTTGTGCTAGCTGAGGTGAGTGTGATGTGATTGAAAAACTATTTTTTCTTTGACTTTAAGCAAACACATCCCTTTCATTTTGGAAACTAAGGACCATATATTAATCACTATTGGATCATTACTTACACCCCTACCAACCATGTTTTGCCTGACAGTTTTTTTTTTCTTTGTTTTGTTTTTTGTTTTTTTGTTTTGTTTTTTTTAAAATAAATAAATAACATTAAAGTCAAATTAAGTCAAATGTGTCTCATTATTAAAAAAAAAAAAAAAAACGATTTTTGGATCAAATTAACTCTTAGGATCACATTGACATCATGCCTAATATTTCCAGTTAGGAAAAAAAATTAGAAGAAAAGAAAAGAGAAGAAAAAATTATTTGAAATTAATTGGTTTGCTAATCCATGAATAGGTCAACTAATGAAAGAAAAGGCAGGGTTAAATTGCCATAGATGAAGGAAATCTTCCTTGTTTTCCAAAAGATAATACTAGAAAAACTTAGGTTTTAGGATTTGTTTGGTAATTATTTTTTAGAACAATTTTATGTTTTTAAGAACAATTTTCTATTCTAAAAAAAAAAAGAAAAAAAGAAAAAGAAAAATAAATTCGATAATTAAAAATTATTTTATATCCTTAAGAATAAAAAATAAGGTGTTTTTAAACAATATCTTTTAATTGTTCTATATTATTTTCATTTGTTTTCTAAAAAATGCTTTAAAAAATAATTATACAAATATGTAAAATGATTAAAAATAAAATATTAGACATAATTTTTTAAAAAAACATATATAAAAATATTAAAAATAATTTTAAAAATATTTTAAATTTTTCAATAGACTTTTGTTTTACAAAACATTTGAGAAATACTTTCAAAAATTATTCTTAAAAATTATTTCTTAAAACTGCTTTTAAAAATAATTACCAAATATATCCTTAACTTGTCTACTAGATTTCCTTCTCCTCTACCCGGTTGAAACCAGAAAAGTACTTTTGCATCATCGTATAGACTAACCACACCATGCAAATATGCATATATTTGGATTTTTTTAAAAGGGAAGTAATTACCATGGCAACAACGCGGTAACGTAGAAATTGTGTGCCTTCAATTCCAATCTTGGGTCCACGATGGTGTCAGTGGAAGTGGTCCCCAGTGTTGCCTGCAGCCATATATGCAACCTCGATTTCCGGAATAATCCCAGCGTTGTTTTTCTTGGTGGATAAACTGGTGGCTATTGAATCAACCATTTGAGTGAAAATTGCGGACAACATTGCCACAAAGCCAGTGAAGGGGAACTTGTGCCATGGATTTTCCTTCAAGCAAGGGGACCATAACATGTCAAAAGAGTCCGGTAACACGTGCATGAACCCAGTTGCTAGAATGATCCCCGAAGAATAGGTTGTGATCAGGGCCTAACATGGTTCAAAGTCGCGATATCAGTCACTGACTTGGAAGGTCTTGAGGCGCATCGGTCTCGGTGTATCGGCTTGGTATCGGACAATATGTAAAATAAGTTAATTAGAAAATTCAAAAAATTATAAAAATATTATGTAAATCATCAGAAAATATATACAATTAAATAAGCTCAAAAAATTAATAAAATAAAATTGTCTCACATTTAACATTATTTAAATAGTTATAAAAGTTTCCGCTCAAAGTTATTTATGACAATGCTAATAAAAGAAAATTATTTTATTTCAAATATAATAACGTTTTTATTAACAAACATACAATACAATAATCAATTCTATGTTGAATGATGAGGGGGTTCAAAATCATCATCATCAGTCCTACGACGGGTATACAAATTGGGATGGTAATTCTCGTAGTGAGGATATGGTTGAAAGAGTTGTTCATAACTCAAATATTAGGAAAATATGATTTCGAAGGTTGTTTGGGATCAACACCATATTGATAGTATCCAAAACCTCAATAAGCAATGCTACTGCTACTAGAAGATTGATCATATCCATAGGAATCACTAGCTTGTGTTCCAGTATTTGAATATCCCTCTGGATGCATAATTGGAAATCGATCAAAATCATTTATACTAAAAGTACTGGAAGAGCTATCACGATCTCTAAAGTTGTGATATGATCTATCATCTACTCCTCTAAAATACGACCTTGATCTTATACCCAAATTCTGTAAGTGCTCATCAATACAGTGATAATTTGATTTATGATAATCATGCCCACGAGAATAATCATCATTGCTAGGAAATGTAGTTTGTCTTTCCAAATGCTTTCGTTGTTCCCATATCCTTGGTCGATATCCATGATTTGTATTTTGTGTGGCATAGTAATTTTCATCTCCTTGTGCCCATGACATGCCAGGATTTACTTGACTAACATAACCGCCACCAGTGCTACCATCTCCTTTAGTACCCTCACCAGTGCCACCAACTCCTCTACTGCCCCCACTAGTGCCACCACCCTACCTACTGCCCCCATTGTCACCATCATCACTACTAGAACTTGAAGAAATTATTCTAGGAGCCTTACCTTTATGACAGGAATCAATATCTCTTTCTTGTGTAGCATTACTTGTACGCTTACTAACTCTACGATTTGTGGCGCCATCATCTTTATGAGCTGTTTCTCTACCTTCTTCATTAGGGGGAAGACCTTCATCCAACCAATCCAAATTATCAGATGATAAAATAGGCTCCTCTCCTTCTTGTATCCACTCATCTAATATATCATCATCATTAAAGACATGATTCAAATCAATTGGATTGTATAAATCTTCATTGTTTTGCTCTTGCATCAAATTCTTAACTCAAGTCGTATATTGTAGTGCATATAAACTAACTTATGCAACTTTTTCATTGCCAAATGGTTGTGCAGCTTTGTGTGAATCAATGACCATGTGCTCCAATTTCTTTCATAACTTGATGAAGAACAAGTTTGGTTTAAAATTTTAATAGTAATCTTTAATAGATGTGGACCTTCGTCGCCATAGTTGTTCCACCCATTCAACTATAATAAAGAAAATGCATACTTATCAGTCACTATGATATATTTAACAAAAAATGATGATAAGTTCTTATTTGTAATAGACGTAAATGTATTGAGTACTTGGAAGAGATTGATCTATTTCTTTCTTTGTAAGTGCACTTCTAAATTCTCTTTGGCCGTCAACAAATGATTTCACCTACATCATTAACATTTTTTTTTTCTTAATGCAAATTACATATACAAAATGTATTATATAAAGGTCATAAACTATTATTATACCTCGTTAATAGCTTTTGCTTATCTATCCAAATCTGGCTTTAATATCTTGATAACCTCCTTTAATCCAATTTTGATTTCTGGATTGTTAGAGAAATACTTTGAATATTGGAACATTGGATTTTAAAAAGCATGTTGCCATAAGCTAAATAATGATTAGTTTATAATAATTTGTACTTGAAAAAATTAATATAAAATATATAAAGAATTTTTTTATTACCCGAAGCATGCAAATGTCTGTGCAATTGAACTTCCCACCTTCTATCAATGACTTCCCAATACTTTTCCCATTGCTTGACTGATACCTTGATAGCCAATTTAGCTCTATCCATTGCTTCATAAATGATTGATAGTGTGGGTTTTTTTTTTTTATCTTAATCAACCAATTTCAATACTTTGACGAGAGGTTCCATGATGGTTTGAACTTCCCATGCCTTCTTCCAAAATCGATAAAGTTGGATACCTTATCTCTTAGACTTTTTCTTTTTCCTATCTTTATTGAATTCACGCCACTCATTTGTTGTGCACATTCTCTTCAAATCAGCCTCATAATGTATAAGACTCTCAAGTGAAATGAATTTAGTGGAAAAACGGGTTATTCCTGGCCTTAATAGATCTCTATCCTTGGTGAGCACTTTCATCAAATTCACTACTTTCAAGATCTTATAAATAAATCCTGTCATCATCTTTGCTTGATCTAATGTGTCCTTAATCTACTTCATGCTTGCAATATCTTCAAGCATTAAATCAATACAGTGGGTTGCATAAGGAGGCCAAAACAAATGCTTCCGCTTCTTCATCAACAACATATCGACTGCTTTAAAACTTGCCTCATTATCAGTGACTACTTGAACAACATTTTCCTCCTCAAGCTCCTTTACAACTTTATCCATAAAAGAAAAGATGTAGTCTGCTGTCTTAGGTATGTTGGTAGTGTCAACTTAAGAATGGTATATCATACTTCTATAACATAAATCATGAAATTGATGATAGGCTTTCCAGTCCTAAAATGCCAACCATCACACATGATTGTGCACCCATATATAGGCCATTTAGCATTTAATGTTGTTATATATACCTTAAGTTCTTGCATCTCCTATTCCAAATGTGTTTCCAATTTGGTATCCCGTGGGACCCTTGATGCCTAGACTTGCTTCTGCTATGGTATCAATCATTGATTGATAGTAAGGCCCACTATCAATTGCATTAAAGGGTATTGCATTAAAGAGAAAGAATTTAGAAATAACTTTACCCACTTTCTTCACGCCTTCAGTAAAAAATAAGCTTTTTATTGATTTTTGCTTTGATGGGAACATGTAGGGATCAATTCCTTTTGGAGGTATGCTACCTCCTTTTCTTACACTGAAGCTACGTGTTGATCCACACTTAATCCTAGCATTAGAAGGTTGTGAGGAACTAGCACCCTTCTAATGCTCTTGTCTACCTTCTTCAAAAATTTGACGACTTTCTTTCATTGCTTGTGTCATTTGTCTTCTTTCAAAATCAGCCATAGCAACTTCCTCAATTTCATCATTAGAATCACCCTCATCAATTTCATAGAAATTTTCTTTATTTAAGGAACTAAAAAATTGTTCATTTTTTTTTCTTTAACTATGTGTTTTCTTTTGAAGTATTAGACATATGTTGTCTAACACTATGTGACACTTCTACCGATACACGTGGACATCATTCCACTTGTCCGGATATATGTGTGATGTGTTGCTTTAATCTTGTTATACCGCCATGTATAACTTTCCCACAATATTTACACTTCGTGGATCTTCTACTACCACCAATAGGTTTTGCATGCTCCCAACCAATATCATGTTTTGAAGCCATTTTGAAATTTTAACCTAACCATGTATAAAAGAAAAACAACTTACTTTTCAAATTAAATATATATAAACACATTAATATAAGAATTATAATATTCAATTTTCCACTCACTTATATGTTTCATATTGTTACCACATAAAAATAAATTCTACTAAAAAAGCAATAAACATGATCTCACCTAAGTTCACCATATTTTATTTTCCACTTATTTATATATTTTTTAATTAAAATAAATAATAGTTAAATAAATGAATATTTTTATAAAAAAAATTCTTTTAAAAAAATTTGTTTTGATAATTATTGATTTCCTATTGTAATTTAATTGTAGAATATTATAAAATAAAAAATCTATATGATATAATGAAGTAAAATTGATTCAAATATAAATGTAATTTCTCTATACCATGTAAATGCATACCCTTTAATCCGTATTATTAAATCATTACTTTTATAGTTATGATTATTTGAATTTTTTTAAAATAATTATTAATTTCCTAATGTAATTTAATTTTGCAATATTATAAGATAAAAACATAAATTAATAATACAAAATCGATACTATATAAAGTTTACCATTTAAATGTATTTTATATTAAGAAATATAATTCTATACCATACAAAAATAATTTAGTGAATCAATTTATTGTTTTGATAATTATTGATTTCCTATTGTAATTTAATTGTAGAATATTATAAAATAAAAAATCTACATGATATAATGAAGTAAAATTGATTCAAATATAGATGTAATTTCTCTATGCCATGTAAATGCATACCCTTCAATCCTTATTATTAAATCATTACTTTTATAGTTATGATTATTTGAAAAAAGGAAATTGTTTTAAATAATTATTAATTTTCTAATGTAATTTAATTTTTGAATATTATAAAATAAAAACATAAATTTAAAATATAATATCTATACCATATAAAGTTTACCATATAAATGTATTTTATATTAAGAAATATAATTTCTATACCATACAAAAATAATTTAGTGAACCAATTTAATATTATAAGATAAAAAAATTACATAATTTAATAAATTAAAAATATAATCTCTATAAAAAATAAAAACATTACATATAAATATATTTAATATCATCATAATATTATCATTATGAATTCTCCAATTTCATATAAATATTACTTTCAAATTCTTTAATTTCATAACATTACATCTAATTACTTTACACTACATACATGAATTTCCTAATTTTACAAATTTAAATACATGTAAATCAATTTAATATTATAAAATAAAAAAATACATAATTTAATAAATTAAAAATATAATCTCAACATAATAAGGTAAATCAAATTTTAATTATATTTTTAATTAATTCAAATTATGTAATTTTTTAAAACTAATATCAAATTATGAATCAAATTAGTCAACAAAATATAATTTACCAATTTATACAATTTGATTCAATAAATCAAAAATATAATCTCAATGTGGTGTGATTGTGTGTGATAGTGTGGGTGTGTTGATTTAAATAAGGTAAATCAAATTTTACCTTTACCAATATATCTTCAATTTCCTTTTTGCTGGCTTGTCTTCCCTAAGAACCTAACACACCACGTTTTGTAGACTGTCGGACCTTCCCCAATACACCCACACTACCACACACAATCACATGTTTGTAGCAGCCGTGACACCACACAACCACAATCAGAGGGAGGATTGCCTTGCCGGCTTCCAATCACTATTGTGGCATCGATGACACACCAAAGATTTACACTTCGGCAATGGTAGATTTAGGGTCAAGTAAGTAAATCTTCAACCGTGTCTCATCCTTTGTTGATTTTTCTCTTTTTAAAGACTTTTGAAAGGGTCATGGCTTTGTTTCAATTTCTTCTTGTTTGATGTTGTGGTTGAAAGATTGGGTTCATGAATCACATATTCAAGGGTGTTTTCTTTTGCAGAGGAATCTCTGATTTCTTTGAAAATCTTTGATTCTTGTTGTGATGGGAAAGGAGAGGGAATCTTTTGATTTATTTTTTATTTATTTTTATTTTTTATTTTTTTATAATCGAGTTAGTTGAGTTAACTCGGAACATCAGTCGAGTCAGCCAAGTTAACTCGGAATATCAACTGAGTCAGCTGAGTTAACTTGAAATATCAGCCAATTCATCCGAGTCCAACCGAGTCTAGGTATAAATCTATATCTGGTATCAGACTCATCACGATCGATGTTGAGGCAGATACGACTCGGTCGAGTCGTACCAAACTCAATTGATTTTTTGAACCTTGGGGCCTAAAGCTGGGATTGAACATGAGAAAAAAAGCAAGCACATGCCTATCATGCTTGTGATCAAGATGGAAACAATGGCTATGAGTTTGAGGGGCAGTGCAGCTGACTTGTTGTTGCAACTGTTTTTGCTTTCAGATTGGCATTCATTCGATTGTGCAATAACTTGTGATATGAAGATGGAGATGAGTTTGAGACGTGAAGTTGCCATTGCCTTTGGCCACTTTGGTTTCCGAGAAATTGATGAATTCTTATTGGACTTGCCATTCTTATACATGGTGCTTCGTTTATATAGAAATTTGTAACATCATGTGCTTATTTTAAATTAAGGTTATAACCGTACGTTGATCTCAACTACCCCTTTAGGATGGTTAAATAATATTTTGAGCCCTCATGTTTCAGAAACATTTTTAGCAAATAATGTATTGTAAATGGGGGCGTACCAATTAGGTTGTATTTGATTGACTTGATATCCAATTGGATAGGATAAAAAAGGAATATAATATTTTATTCTATATTTGAATAGTAATGAGATATGATAAGTTATCACTTATTTACCTTATTTTATATTCAATCAAATATAGAATAAGACAATAAAATCAGTAAGTTCAAATTGCATGTGTATATGAAATTGCAAGAAAATATGAAAGACAAAGAATAAAATGAGTAAATAATCGATAACATATATGATTTTTATTTAATGAATGAAGAAGTTATGAAAAACAAAGTATAATCAGAAAATCATGGCAATAATATATCTTAATAGGTTTGAGAAATTTCTAATAATGGAAAAATCCTTATAAATAGTATATATTCATATAGAAATAGCAAAGAGTTGAAAATTCTTAAACTAGAATGTTTCCTTTATAATTATAAAAAAAAAATTACAATATGGTATTTTCTTCATAATAATAATAGAAAGGTTGTTAAAAAAATATATGTTTGCGGAATTTGTAATAATGGAAAAAAAATGAAAATCATAAGAATGTACACTTATTTTCTTACCATTAATACAAGCTATATGGAATGATAAAAAAGTTTAGGGATAAAGAAACTTTATCATCCTCTCAACATTTGACATGTTATACACTTTGTCGTGTTACGTTTAAAACCTAACACTTTACCCCCTAAGTTTGTTAAAGAGCAATACTGAATCAGTAATTAGAAAGATTGTTTTTTTTTTCTTCACATTCTGATTTAAAGTTGGACAAAACTAACATTAAATTGATAGCCTTGAAGTGAAATTTCTCAAATGCTTTCAAAATATGATAACCATTACTTTTGATCTTTTATTCTAGAGAGATATTTGTATTACTATTCCTAATTTTTTTCATGCAATTGTGAAAAATGACAGCTTCAAACTTAGACAACAAATATTTTCTTTTTTTGTTTTGCACTTCAATCTTGTTTCTTCCATAGCAAGTTGCCTATTGATTTTTTAACAAGTTTGAAAGGTAAAGTATTGCTTTTTAACAAATTTGGGGGACAAATAGTTAAGTTTTGAATGTAAGAGGGCAAACTACAAAATATGTCAACGGTTGAGGGGGTAAAGTGCATTTAACCTAAAATTTTTATTATTTAATTAATGATTAAAGAAGATATTTGCTATATTGATTGATGATATTTTTAATAAAAAAATTATGAAATACTTTTGTATGCACAAATTTCGTGAAAGTCTTGCAATGTAAGCAAAACAATAGGAAAAATATGCAGGTACAATCTTCATGGTAATACTCTTTTATAAAAAAATATGTCCCTTTGATTCTTTCAACTTGATCACAATATGGAAGACGACAATTATGTTTTCTTGATTTCAAAGACAATCGAGGGTCACAAGTGGCTATTTCTAAATGAACTCGTTGACGATGAAGATCACGTGTGTAGAACTTCTATCGTTTCTTGGGCTTTTAGGGAGATTTTGTGAAACTTTTTCTTCTTTATGAAGCCTTTTTTCCCATGTAGAGTCATTTTTGCAGATCTAAAGAAGTCCTCTCATTGAAGGAAATCACCCTATTTATAGGTGAAATTAAGGAATTAAATTTTGGAATTCCCTAAGATTTAGTTGCTTGATTTTAGCAACTTGTCTTTTTCATTAAGGAGATTTGCCAATAAGAGAATATTTATGCATTCTTTATTCTCTTTTGACTTCAATTGACATATTTGTTTCCTTTAAGAATTTGTCAACAAAAGATATTCATTTTTCTTAATTCTCCTTCTACTACAATTAAAAGATTTAATTTTATTAGGAAAACTAAATTTTGTAGTCTTCCAAATTTTGTCACATGTCACCTTTTTAATATATGCCATGTGTCAAATGTGTGTAGGATTTATCACTTGTCAATCCCAAATTTTATCAAATTGGGGAGTCACAATTTTTTTGAAGACTAATTTAGTGATAATTTATTTCACTAAAAATTTTGATGTCTACAAATACCCTCACTTTAAGACGTATCAAATAAATGCCTTGCAATGTATATGAGATGGGTTTTTAAGTTACCCTTCAAAATTTTATTTTTATTTTCAAAGAAATATTTTCAATAGGAAGTTTCCTATTTTTAAAATATCCCTTTCCCACTTTTTTGGAATATTATTTTATTTCATTTCTTTCTTTCCACTTGGCATCAAAGGAAGGTTTTGTGCTAATAGGAAAGTTTCTAATTTGACTATCCACTTTCCCTTCCCTTTCGATTTACCCTTCTATATACATTTATATAAAGAGGGAAAAGTTTTGAGAAACCTAACTTGTACTTTCTCGGAGACTTCTTTCAAATTTTTGGATGATCTTCCACCTTGAGCCGATTTTCGAACTTGTAAGTCGTATTTTCTTTTATTTCATTTCAAATATATATATATATATATTGATAATCATGAGACATTGAAAAGAGATCATGTCGTGTTGCAACCATGTCATGGAGACAATGACGTGTCGAGCTTGGAGTATGGAGACAATGACATGTTATAGGTTGTCCAACAGCAACTAACATATACTTATATGTATACGTACATATGAAAGGCTAATAGTGGGAGAAAAGTAGTTGAAAGTGATTATATATATATATTGGAATCTTCCTAGAAAGTGGTTGATAGAAAGTTTTCTCTCTCTATATATACATGTGATCTTCTTATTCATTTTTTTTTTCTTCTCTTATTTTTTTTTTAGGAAGGAAAAGTTTCACCATCCCAAAGACATGTCGATCTCCATCATTTGCAAAGACGAATTTGGCTTTAGGTAATCTTTTTTTTTTTTTTCCCCAGAAATTACCTTAACACTTGAGGAAGAATTTCTTTGGTAAACTTAAATATCCATAAAAGTATATGAATATTTAAAATTTGATCCTCATGTAATCAACTTGTAACCCTAACATAAAACAGTGTTGTATTTTCAGTACTTATTTGCTAAAATCTACACCCATGCAAATTGGCTTGACTTGAATGCATAGTGCTATTCAAGTTTTGATATTTAATTAAAACTAGAATAATATTTAATACCTATACAAATAAGTTAAGACCTTAATGCTATGTAGTGTTGTACTTTTGGCACTTGTGTGCTAAAGTCTTCACTCATGCAAATTGGCTTGACTTGAATGCATAGCAGTATTCAAGTTTTAACATTTAATTAAAATCATTATAATATTTGACACTTATGTAAACAAGTTATGGCCCTAACACTACGTAGTGTTGTACTTTTGACATTTGTGTGCTAAAATCTTCACTCATGCAAATTGGATTGACTTGAATGCATAGCGGTATTCAAGTTTTTTAACATTTAATTAAAACTAGAATAATATTTGACTCCTATGTAAACAAGTTATGGCCCTAATGCTACACGATGTTGTACTTTCGACACTTAATGTAGCTTAAGTGTTAAGGTCCTCACTCATGCGAATTGACCTAACTTAGATGTAAAATGGTATCTAAATTCTTTAAAAAATTAGACCCATATTTTATTTATTTATTTATTTTGTAGGATGGTGTTCTTCGAGTGTTTTAAGGAGAAGATCATGACCATTCTTGAGGATGATAGTGAGAATTTTGAGGAGGGAACTACCCTGTCAGTGCATAAGTCACTTACTGACCTTAAATCCTTGTTAGTGCCAGTGACAAATGATATATTACACATTTATTCTTGGTCTTGAGTAGCATCTTGCAAGCTTATAAATATCAATAATTCAAAATTCAACAAAATGAAACTTGTTTTTGATGTTCTATTACTGAATTTTTCTCACCCAACTAGTATAGAAGCTCATGGTGAATTTGGATTGTTGAGCTCTCAAGTTCGTGATTGAGAAGTTGAATAAGGAAGCTCCTTCAAGGTGCTTGGAGAATCTTTCTTTATCGAAGGATATTGGGAATGGGTAGAAGATGTGTTGGGTCGATAGGGAAAGTTTCTTAAAGAATGCAAGCTTTACGAAGCTATTTTTGCATCCTTGTTCGACCATGATTGCCATGCTTCTGTCATTAGAGCCTGATTCGTGCCCAATTGGTGACTCAGCTGATTCACGTCCAGCTGGTGTTCCTTGAGTGAGGGAGTAATCAACAAAACTTATAACTTATATCACCATGCATTAGGATAGCCTCAACTAGTATAGCATAGTGGCTCTAGGATCGTTCACTGGGAAGGGTTTTCAAGTTACAATTGATATCAATTCAAAGATGACTTGGTACTTTTTCATTTCAAGGTTAGCTTTAAAAGAAAACATAATCTTTGATGGAAAAAGGATTGGTTTTAAACTAACCAAAAAGAAAGTAATAGAAATTACTTATGAAGAAAAACATTCCTTGGAGGTTTAGGTTCACAGGGGAGATTCCTCATGCAAAAACAGAGCTCCAGTCACTTGGTTCAATTCCTCGCATTAGAGAATTAACATGTAGTTAATCCTCTAACCGGTTTTGTATAAATGCTACCCTTTAATGGATTTCAGCACTAAATCCTTCTCACTGATGCAACTTGGAATGACTCGTGCCTCTCACCTAGCAGTTGCCATTCAAGGTGATCATTAACTTTAGACTTCCCGTCCCAAGCTCGCAAGAGGTAAACTAGTGCATCTCTATGGACGGAGATCACTTGCCTTACCAAGTGTTGGCTCAGGTGAATTAAGGGTGTTTTAAGTTAACTAAAAACATAGAAATCATTAATGGGTCACACTTTCTCTTCTTTAATGGCTGAAACCACAAAACTACCCATTCTTGCAGTTGGAACCTTTCCCGGCAACCTTAGCTCCAAGGAACTAAAAGCTTAGCCACTCATTCTCTGAGGAAACTTCCTCAGAGCTTGTTTGGCTAGTAAGAAAATGTAATCAAAATGGGAAGGTAAGGTAAAGAAAGACTCTGAATTTTACTTCCTTCCAAAACTATACAAAAGTTGGTCTCCTGGAACAAGCTCTCGAGAGTGCTTTTTAAGTGTTTACAAGAGAGTTTTTATAGGAAGGCAATTTACCCTTCCTTGAATACTTCCTAGCTAAGGAATTACATGAGTGGCTGAATACAAGGAGAAAATGGAGATTTAGACACAAAATATCAGAAGAAAAAGAGTCGGTGCACAAATATCCCAGTTTCGCACGTTGCATAGTGACTTGCGAAAATTTCGCAAGTTGATTTCGCATGTTGGGATTCACTTTCGCACGTTGAGCTCCAAGTTCGCAAGTTGAAAAATCACTTTCACATGTTGGGCTTCACCGTGAATGCACAGCTGCCATCCATTTCCATTTCGCAAGGCTGGCTTTAAATTTCGCACGTTGAAGTTCCAATTTCGCAAGGTGCGAAATTGTCCCTCAGCTTGATGCAGTTGTCTTCCGAAGACCATATCTTCCTCATTTCAGCTCCAAATCGTACACGGTTTGAAGCGTTGGATTTTTGACTTCCTGAGATTTGAAATGGTATATAGCATGTAGAAAATGGACTTCGGGAAGTGCTCCAAAAGTGCGAAGGAAGACTGCAGCTGCTGTCTCTATTTTCTTCACTCTGTTTTCCTCTCTCCTTTGTTCTTTCCTTGCATACTTTGAACGACTATGGCAAAGGACTATGAGGTTCCAAAGCTTGATTTTTTCATGAATTTGAGCTTCCAAAAGCCTTGCCATGAACTATATACAACTCTCCCTCATTCTTACATTGCTTTGGTGAGCAAAAAGCTATCAAAAACACCAAAACTTAACACAATTTGATTAGAAACAAATGCAAAGGCCCTTAATATGTTAATTGGGTTAAAAGGTAATAATTACTACTCGAGAGAGTTCAAAAGAGTTAATTACAAGCTATGAAATAGCACTTTTTGAGTAGTAATCAGAGCCTTCTGCGAGTATTGGTGTCCCACCACTAACACCTTGCATACTTCCATTGGAGAGGTTTTCATCTCCCTTTGGGACTTGTATCGCATAGCTAGACTACCTATCATTGGATCTTTTTATGATGAGATGGTACCGAACGAAAAAAGGCTATTGACGTTCTCATTCCCACGAAGTTGTCGATACTTGTTCTTTGCATATCATCGAATTTGCTCTGAGATGAAGGGGAAGTCTTCAGTCAAGATAGCCTTCTGGGTGTCATTTTGGTACAAAGACTCCATAAAGTATGCAAAACCCCTAAAGAAGAGTACAAGAAACAAGACATAGAGACTCATAATCCTTTTGGGAATATCAATCTTGTTAAATCTCATACTCAGTCAAAGATGAAGGTGTTTGATGACCTTGATGTGGTTGATGAAGATGTTAAGGAAACTTATTCGACCGTTTTCCTAGCATGCTGGTTATGGAAGTTCGTTTTACTTGGGGAGGGTGTCAATTTGATTCGTCCTGAAGTTTTCAAGGTAGCTAGTAAAATAGCTCAAGGTGAGACATTTAGCCTTACTGTTCTAGTGTTAGCAAGCATTTACAATGGCTTGAATGAAATCGCTTGTTCTTCGAAGCCTAAGACTAATGCATCTATCTTCCCTATTCACCATTTAAATGGATGGTTAGGCAAATATTTCGATACCCATTTCATCTCTCTTTCTTGGAACCATTCCCCACAAATGGCTCATTACACCGACTAGTTTTCTGTTAAGTGTTTCGAAGATTCACAAGTGCAAGCTTTGATAATGTCTTGCAAAGGTGTAAAGTTGAACTACTTGGTATTATGACACAAAGAGTGGATGTACTGGACTAATAATTAGTTTATTATTGATACCAAAGCTTCTTATCTCATAAGTCTTCACTCTAGCTATTTATCTTTGCAACAAAGTAACCATTGGGTAATCCAACCATATTATTCTCACCGATTTTGCAGGCAGTTTGGGTATCTTCAAGATGTTCCAGGGGGTTTACCAAATGTTTTTCACACTTGAACTTTAGAGGTGGTGTATAAACATTGGAAGTCATGTACTAGGCTTGGTACCCACTCCAAAGTTACTATACCATATTATCATAGTCTTAAAGAGTTCTTAGTTACCAAGGCTTATGCAGATTGGTGGATTAGAGTGTGTAATCTTAAGAAGGAAACTCTTACTATTGCTTGTATAGAGCCCCTTCATGATTCTTCTCATCAAATACCCTCAAAGTCTTTGGAGAGTAGAACATGCAAGATCAACCCAAGTGTCTTTACTAAGAGGAATATTGGGATAACATTTAGGGAAACTTTGATGATTTACTTGATGACTTAATAGCTTTTTCTAAATGCTCAGTGGGTGGTCATCAAACTAATATCTCTGCACACTTGGAGCATGAAAGAACCATTTTTTATGATGGTAATGGTCATTATCACTAGACTTTTAAACAAAACAACAATACACAAGTTCTTCATGTATCATATGAGAAGTCCAAAGATACAAATGAATGTCACTTCAAACATTGAAAGACTAGACCCCACCTTGTGTACTATGATGAGACTAACTCTCATCCACTTAAAGTAGATGTCTTCTTTGTTGATGTTCCATCATCTACCCAACCAATGGAACTTGGAGATGAAGAGTTTTTTTTTTTTTTAAACACATTTGTACTAACAAAAACCTTTTGCCTTATGTTGAAGGTGACAATTAGCTTATCGATGAGGGCGATGATACTTCTCTTAAAGACCAGTTAAAAAATGTTGATAACACTAAGGGGTTGACGTCTTTCAACTTGACTATCCGATGAGAAGATCACTTTATCATTCCATTACCTTTACCTCATTTCCATTTGGGTGATGGAGGTATTGCTAACATCTCAAACGATGTTTTGATTGAATCTTCAGGTCAAGAGGCTACCATTGAAAAGACCATATATGATGAATTGACATTTTTAACCATTGCAGGTTTAATTGCTAGACAACAATCCCTATACTCTGATACCTTTCCTATGGCCCCTTTCAATTTGATGTGAAACAAATCATTCTTGATGTGTAATGTCAAACGACATGTATGATAGGAGAGAACATTAAGAAAATGATTCTCAAAACTTCCATTGATCGTCTCCTATTATTGAAAGGAAAACATTGATGAGCTTTTTAGTGCCATTATAGATTGAAGTAGACTCTTCACCATTAAAGTCTCAGATTGAGAAGCACATGGTAAGTATAAATCACCTTGATGCAGTGAAACATGCCAACTCCACGAAGATATTTTTTGAAGTATAAAACGAGTGTTTAGCTACTATTGCATCTCAGATTGCTAATGCTTTAAACTCTGAGAGTATGGAGGCGAGACATTGTTAATCATTAAAGGCTAACTTAGTAAATCTTGATGCTAAGTAGGTGCACTTAAGAAAGAGTTGAAACAACTAGGTATACAAATAGAGCACCTTTATAATTCAATCTTAGAGATCAATAAGAATCTAGTTAATAAACAAAATGATATTTCTCGTTTGAGGATGTGACATGTTGCTATTACCAAGACCCTTGCATACAGATGTCGGTGTCAAAACCTTAGAGACACTTTATAAGAAGCCTTAAGGATTCAACATGATGAGCTTTCATGTTTGGTGTAGGTGTGATTGTTGTGCCTTTAGTTTCACCATCCATTGTTTTCTTTCATTTTTATTGAAATGTAATAGGTTTAGCTTTTACTAGCCAAACTTATTTATAAAAGGTGACTTTTTTTTTTTTTTTTTTTTTTTTTTGTGTTCTAAATTTTACCAAGACTAAAAGGTTTAATCTTGTAAGCATATATCCTAATTTTGCCTTAAGTTGTCTTTTCAGGTTTTCAACTAAACAATTTTTTTTTTTTTTTTTTTTATTTTTTTTTTGCTGCACTTTAACTTTTGCTAAGACTAAAAAGATTTAGGTTCTAATTTTTGTCTAAGTCACATTTTCTGGTTTTTAACTTAGAAGATTTTTTTTCCAATCTAACTTTTACCAAGATTAAACAGATTTAATTTTGCAAGCATATGTTCTGATTTTTGCCTAAATCACATTTTCAGGTTATTAACTTAGTGGACTTTTTTTTTTTTTTTTTTTTTTTTTTTTAATTTTTTAATTTTTTTAATTTTTTGTCGAATGTAGTTTGAGCTTATGTGGGCTAGGAACATGGTATGTCTCAAGCATAGGAACGTTATTAGAATTTTCCATTGATGAGACCAATTCTTAATCCATCTTTGACAATAATCTTATAAGCACTGTTGGTGTAAACTTCCTACACCACATAAGGTCCATCCCATTTTGATGTGAATTTGCTTCCAATTTTATGTGTGGTGATGATGGGTTTACAAACAACGAGAATTAAATCTCCAACTTAAAAGGATCAAGGGCAAACCCTTTTGTTAAAGGTCCTTGAGAGGCATGCTTCATAACACTCAAAGCATTGCTAGGCTTCAAGGCGCTTATGATCTAGTGCTTCTAAATCTTGAAGACATAATTTGATATTATCTTTATTAGTTAGACCTTCATATATTGCGATCTTTAATGACAGTATTTGATGCTTAAGGGGTAGTACAACTTCTACCGCCATAAACAAGAGAGTAAGAGGTTGTTTGTGTGGGTGTTCAATATGTTATCTAATATATCCAAAGTGCCTCTCCTACTCGTTCATGCCAATCTTTTTTTGACTTATCAAAAAATTTGCAAAATTAAATGCTTCTGTAAGATTGGAGGTTGGTGCCTTATACATTGATGGATTATGTTGCTTGAAACCAAACCTCTCACATATATTATTCATCAATTTTTTGTAGAAAGGATTCTTATTATCAGTGATTATGTACCATGGCACCCCATATTAATAGACTGTGTTGCTTCGAATGAAGTTCACGATTGTTTTTATTTTTTCACTTCTTTGAGTGGCACAACTTTTGTCCACTTAGAAAAATAATTTGCCATTGCCAATATGTAAGCATGTTCACTAGAGAATTTAGGAGTAATGAGTCCAACCACATCAAGTCCCCATGCATCAAATAGCCATGACACAACGGTAGAATAAAGTGGCTTAGAGGGTTGGTGTATAAAGTTTGAATGTAATTGACATGATTAACACTTCTTAGCATATTCCATACATTACTTAATCATGGTCAGTCAATAGTAACCCATCTTTTTTATTCAAAAATGAATCTTTGGCCCTAATTGGTAGCCCTACAGATCCCAGAATGAGTTTTTTCAATCACTTGATTTGCCTTTTCTTTTCTTAGGCATCGAAGAAGTACTCCATCGAATGAGCGATGATAGAGTGTCTTTTTATAGTAAATGAAGTGTAGAGCTTGATGTAATATTTATGTTTGATGCCTTAGTTCATCAGGTAACTTCCCTTGTTCCAAGTAGTTAATTAACTGTTGTCGGTAATTTTCAATGTCGATAGTGAGCAACGATGTAATATTCACCTCTTCTTGTTGTAATATTGGTAATAGTGGCAATACCCATCTATGGTAGGCTGGGATGTGTACAGTCTCATCCTTATGTAGTGTTAAATTTGCAGTTAAATTAGCTAGAGCGTATGCTATTTGGTTTTCTTTTCATGGAATATGAACTAAAGAGATTTGCTTGAGCTTTTGGATCAATTGGGTAGCATATTGGAAGTAAGGAACCAAATCATCACTTTTAACCTCATACAAAGCTAGAAGTTGATTGATTACCAACTTAGACTCTCCATATATCTCTACATTTACGATTTCCATTTCGATCGCCATTTGTAGCCTGATAATTAAAGCTTGGTATTCAATGACGTTGTTGGAGCATCACTCACTAAGAATAAATGAATATGGTAGTATCTGCCTTTATGATGAGACAAATACAACACATGCACCTGTTCTATCATAGCGTGCTAACCTATCAAAGAACATCATCCACGAAAGAAAAACATTAACGTAAAAAATATCTTCATCAAGGAGGTCGTTTGAAATTTCCCATGCTACAAGGATATGATGATTTGCTAAGAAGTCTGAAAGTGCTTGTTCTTTGATTGCCTTTTGAGGCATGTAAATTATTTCATACTTAGTGAGTGAAAACCCCTATCTTACTAGTCGTCCTGAAAGAACAGATTTTGATACCATATACTTAATAAGATCAACATGTGCTATTAAGTGTGCCATGTATTCTTGTATGTAATGTCTTAGCTTTTTTGTTGAGAAGATTAAAACAAGATAGGTCCTTTCTATTGGGGAGTAATTTAGTTTTGGTCTCATTAGACTTTAACTTAAGTAATATAATGCCTTTTCTTTGTTTTCTTAATTTTCTTATGTAAGTAATGCTCCTAAAGAGGATTCTTGTGCAACGATGTAGAGAATCAATGGCTTCTCTATTATAGGAACACCTAAAATTGGTGGATTAGCCAAATACCTCTTAATGCTTTCAAAGACATTATGACAAGTTTTGTCCCAAACAAATGAGACATCTTTCTTCATAAGTTGATTGAATGATTGACATCGTCCTGCAAGGTTTGAAATAAACCGTCAAGTGAAAGCAAGACATCCTTGGAGACTTCTAAGCTCTTGAAGATTCCTTGGCTCTAACATATCTCAAATGGTTGTAATCTTGGATTGATCTACTTTAATGCCATAGTGTTGAACAATAAACCCTATAAACTTACTAGAAGTAAAACCAAAAACACATTTGAGCAGATTCATCTTGAGTTGGTACCTTCTTAACCTGTCAAACACCATATGAAGATCTCGCAGGTGGTTTTCTCTCTTCCTAGACTTTACCACAAGATTGTCAACATAGCACTTAACATTCTTATGGAACATGTCATCGAAGATTCTCTAAATGACAAGTTGATATGTTGCACCTGCATTCTTTAGTCCAAAAGACATTACTTTGTAATAGTAAATACCCTTTAGGGTATGAAAGGCAGTAAACACTTCATTTTTTAGCTCCATCTGTTTATCCCTCAATGATCCATCCATGAAGGATAAAGCTTCATGACCAATAGTCGCACTAACCATGAGTTCAATGATTGGTAATGGGAAGTCATGGGCAAACATTGTTTAAATCTCTGAAATCCACACAAACACGGATTGAACCATTTTTTTCTTAATTGGAACGATGTTTGCAATCCATGTCGAGTACTTTACCTTCCTAATGAAACCAACTTCAATCAGTTTGTCGATTTCTGTTTCTATTTATGAAACAAGTTCTGGTCGAAATCGTCTCTAGGGCTTGTTTAATCGGTCGGACGTCATGCTTCACCATGAGTTGATGCATCGTAACTTTTGGATAAAGACCTGAAATTTCTTTGTGTATCCATGCAAAGACATTTTTATATTTGAGTAACAATTCAAAATAAATTTTCTCTTCAGAAGGACTTAAAAGCATACTAACATAGATTAACCTTGGGTCTCACTAGTACTCAAGTTGAGTTCTTTTAACTCATTTATAGTGGCTTGCCCCCCATCCTCAAAAGCTTGAGGAGCTTTCCCTGGTTTATATTATGAAGATTTTAAATCCAAGTTAACTTCTATCGTAACATGATAGCTAGTGTGCGTCGAGCTTTCTTCAATATCCTTAGGGCATTCCTCATCCAACTGCTTGGTGATTACAATGGTGCGTCATTTTACTTCTAACTAACAATTAGTATAGATTTCCTAAGTTAAATGGCATTTCATTCATGATGGGATTAAAATCCTTATCTCTGCACCATTTTTTAATTCAATACACTATTTTTTAATGGGATTTTGTCGCCATGACTTTCGAGGTAGAGTCTTAATCCTTTGTTTTATTGAATTTTGTGGAATATGTGCTGAATTGTGTTCCACTTGGTTAAAATTTTCCAACCTGGTGAACACTAAAGCTCATGTAGTTGGAGCCCCAATATGATCAAACACTTAAATTTGAGGAGGAGAATTTGACTTGCTACTCTCCTCCATGTCTTCCATAGTGATATGTTGTATACTTGCCTTAGTTTTTTTTAGTCTTAATTGAAATCTTGATAGGCTTGGAAGGTACAAATCCTAAACCTGCTCTAGAGGGTTTAACTACATACCTTTGTTTTAACTTCTTTTAAGATTCATTAAGGCCATGCATCTTTTCACCTATGGTCTCAAGGTTAAGTTCTCCTAATCATGATGATGAAGTGAAGTGATACTCCGCTTTGGCTAATAAATTTTAAGCCTTAAGGTCAAAACCCTCATTTGTTCTTTTATCAGGGAAGAATTCTTGCTTAGTTTGATCTCCTGAAGGTTTGATGGATTTTTGTGTCTCATCCCTAGAGATAAGTTGTAAGTTTGGATAGGAAATGATTGTCTCTTCTTTCAAGAATTGAAAATTCTTATTTTCCAATATTTGAGGTTGTACTTCACTTCAGTCTTCTATGAAAAGTGGTTGACCTTCACTTTGTCAAGATCTTGGGATGTACCTGAAAACTGGGGAAGTAGTGACACTTCTTGAGTCTGACGTCGATCTTTTAGAAGATTTTTTTTTTTCAATTCGAGTCATTGTTGGCTTCAAATTTCCCTCTATTAGTGTTGGCTCACATTGCTAAACTTTTCCCTTAAGTTTAGCCTTTCTAGTAGAGAGAATGATTGCATGAGAACTTTCTATATAATATCATCTTCTACGTAGAATTTGGAATTAGCAAAGTAAGACTCAACTTTTGTAAATAGCTTAGTATCAATCTCTAGTTTCTTTACTCCTCTCTATAGAATTTGAAACACTGGTATAATGTCGAAGAAATTACCCCACTCTCATGAGTCCATGGTCACCCGGGTAATACATTATAAGATGTTTTTTCATTTATTACATGGAACAACATGTTCGAACTTAACTCACATGTAACAAGCTCCAAGCGAATCATGCCAATAGTTTGTTGTCCCGTTTGATTAAGGCCTTAGATCATTGGGCAACTTCGTGCTAGCTCTTTTGTAGTAATCCTGAGTCATTTCATCATTACTTTAGGCATGATATTTACTGCAGACCCTCCATCAATCAAGATACGATTGATATTTGGTTCTTGTATATATTCTATAACGAACAGTGGTTGATTATGTGGCTTTGACCTTAATTGGAGGTCTCATTGGTGAAGGTGATGGCTGCATAACATTTCACACAGTTATGGCCGTTGTCATCAAATGATTTTGGCCCCTTTTATTTTTGAGGCATAGAGTGATGGATTCTTAAGTTACTTGGATTAATGTAGTTTATGGATACTAAAGAGCGAGGGTAAGCATTGTAGGCTTGCCACTACTCATCTTCTTCCTTGGTTTTGCTTGACTTTGTAATAAGAGCACTTTCTTCATCCTCACTTAGTCCCTCCTCTTTCAAAGTCTTGTAACCATTGTTTGAAATATCAGTAAATATGAATATATCAATACTTGGATTTTATGCATATATCGAAATATCGGGGAATATCAGTGGATATTTTGACAAAAATATGGATAAGACGAAAGTATTCAAAATTCATAAAAATATTTAGAAAAACTCCAAAAACTGATAAACTAAATAAAAATACACATTTTAAATTTATTTTCTAACTTTAATTGACATAGGTACGGTCAAAGAAAAAAAAATCAGTAAGTAATGATATATCGGTCTTAATAATTTATTATTTATCTAATCAAATTAATTTTATTTAACTTCATTATTTTTTTTATATTTTACTATTTTTGAATAAATTTATAATGTTAATATTTAAAATAAAAACATTCAAAATTAAAAAGATAAATATAAAAAATATAAAATTGAAGTGATAGTAGTTTTTTAAAATAGAATTAATAAGATAAATGATCATACATTTAATTTTAAAACTATAATTTATTTGATTCAAATGCATTCAATAATGTAAAATAAATGATGATGCATTTATGACTTTTTAATATTTAATTATCATATAAATGATATTAAAAAATACTTATTAAGAAAATTATAAGGATTGTTTTTATACATTTATTAATTAATTAAATAAAATTAAAATTTATTTATTTATTTTTTAATAATGAAGTTTAAGAAATTTTTATGATTATATATTAACAAGTGGGAACTTGATCCAATGGCAACCTAGCTAATCCTCCTGACAGTAGAAATTTAAAGGGGCACAAGTAGGAGGTAGCAACGTAAACTTACAAAATTTGAAATTTAAAGGGGTGGGGTAGGACCTTGGCACGTTGACCATCATTTAATTGACTGAAAAAATCAGGAAATTTCCCAATATATTCGGTGAAATTGCCTATCTTTTGGTGATTTTTTGCCAGATCGATTATCAGTGGCCGATTTTGTTTTGGCCATCGCTGATAACCGATTTTTCAAACACTGCTTGTAACACGAGACCATATGAGTTGATGTCATTGTCTCTTTATCAAAGAACTATGGAGGGAAGTATTCTCCTAAGGTGGCACGGGGTGATGAGTTTTTGTAGTAGAAAGTCATCAACTTGTTCAACTTTTTGTCTTCTTTTGAGTTTTTTTCTTCTTTCTTCTTCGGATGTTGATGGATATTTTTCTTAGGTTGTTCCTTCTTAGGAAAACTTGAGTATGAATGAGATTCTTGCTTCTTGCAAAGTTTCCTTCATATCACTAATGTCCAACCTTCTTCGCCATACGACATTGATTTATTATCAGAGCAAAGGTTAAGAAGGGTGTTCTAGTAT
This sequence comes from Vitis rotundifolia, assembly GCA_030254885.1. Classification (NCBI taxonomy): domain Eukaryota; kingdom Viridiplantae; phylum Streptophyta; class Magnoliopsida; order Vitales; family Vitaceae; genus Vitis; species Vitis rotundifolia. The sequence goes on from CM058160.1 coordinate 18,023,680, forward strand.
GACGTTTGTGTTTGCTTTAGCTTAGGTGACTCACATTGGATAGTATCGGTGCATGATCCCAGTGACTTAGGTGGAATGTGTAGCGGAATAGGATCAAAGGACCCAAATGTGATCTTGGCATGATTTGACTCTACCACTTCATCAAGATCCAAATGAATTCTTCCTTGTCTCACAAGTTTCATTATGAGCTCTTTTATGATAAAACATTTCTCCATCGGGTGGTTGACTATTTGGTGGTAGCGATTGTAGTTTGGGTTATCAAAACAACCCATTTCTTTGGGGCGTTTGCACTTAAGTAGCTCAATTACTTTTTTCTAGAGTAGATCTTCCAACATGCTAGGTACATTAGAGTCAGGAAAATGATACTTCTTGTCATCCAATTCCTTTGAGGTGAACCGACGCCTCTCATTTTCTTGGGTTGGTATTATTGGGATTGAGCCCCTAAAAGCAAGACATGATGTAACAAAGTTAGACTTAACTATCCCCTTGCCATCATTTCGATGTATTGAAATTAATTTGAGCATTCAGTCCATGTCTCTTACATTGTACATGACCTGGGTGCATTAAGAGTTGCATCAAAGATACAAGTCATGGGTTCCTTATAAGTAGATAAATTGTCCACAGTTGTGTAGACCCTGCATTTTTCACGTGCGTACCCACTCGATCGGCAAGACTCGCTTTTATTTGGTGAAAAATTAATTTTAGAAAAGTTGGAGTGCCACTTATTTTATTTTATTTTAAAGGGAAAATTAAACAAGAAATAAAACCCTAAAAAATGACTCCATAGTTTTTGGAAAAACGTGTCTTTGAAAAACCCTAGTCTAGGTCAGGGGATCGGGTTACTTATTAGGAAGGTACCTCTAGGAGGTAGCACCCCTCTAAGCCCTATAAAGGTCTTTACTAACTAAATTGAGGGAAATGCGACAATTAATTGGTTAATTATAGATACCTAAGTAGGCTAGGTGATTTCAAAAATAGCATGCCTAACAAGAAAGCCAAACACAATCATAAAAGAAGATTTAGGGTGCGTACCTGGACCGCATCTTAAGCGTTGTTACAAGACATCAGAGTTAGTTCAAATAATATATCATCCAACATGCACTTTATCAGAAATAATAGAACAATGAAACATGTATATATCAAGACACTCAAGCACTATCAAGTATATATGCAATTCACAATGACAGACATATTTACAGAATTTAGAAGGTGGGTGATAGAGGATGTACCAGGACAGCATAAATAACTTATAAAGCATTTCCACAAGACATGAGGGGTTAGATAATAATAAAATAAAGAAATCCTAGCATGCTTGTTATCTAATTAGCATAACAAAAATAATTAAAGTATATGAAATCATCAATTATCGCACACATCTTGTATATAATTCCTAAAAAATAGATAGATATGATTTCAATAAATGGCAAGGGTGGCAGCAAAGATGAGTTTTGAAAAGATGATTTTATGTAGGGGTTTCACCAATTCCCCAATTGATATACACAAATCTAGCATGAATTATCCTATTTATTTGGGACCATAAGCTTGGATATGTGCCTTACTCAAAACCGTAGTTTTTATTGAAAATTGAGTAGGATGAGAACCGAAAAAAAAAATGGTTGCATATTATTTTAAAAAAATGAGATTTTGATTCTAAGGACTCCAAATGAATTATTTTTAACACAAAATTTTTAAAGCTATCTTTTAAGAAAAAAATTTGATTTAAAAATAAAGGGAATTAATATGAAAACAACAAAACATAAGAAATAAAATACCGAGCAAAATAGAGGAAAATGAATTCACAAAGTGAAATTTTTGACAATTTGAGCAAACTAAAGTGGTGAGAATGGAGGCCAATCTTCACTATTTTCCGATGACCTCTGAAAATTAAAGATAAAATTATTATAGCAACCAACCAGAGATTTTTAGATCAAGTAAACTAACATTTTAACAAATCTAACTTTCAATTTACCACCAAGAATTACAAGCTAACATTTAAAAAAATCTAACTTTCATTCTATTACTAAGAACTATGGAAAACAAGTATCTAAAAAAAAATCTATCTTTTAAATGATCATCAAGAATAAGAAAAAAAATAATTAAAGACTTCAAGAAAATCTTAAACTAGCATAGATAATCAAGAACTAATCGTTGGAATTTTAAATGCATCTAAACTTAAGACAAATCAATCAAGCGCTTATAAATGAGTTTTAAAATGAAACTAATACTACAGGATTATCACAATTATCAACTTAGTTTCAAAGAAATAATAAACGTCATCGGGCATCGGGATCACCAAAACAACATTTAATAATTTAAAGAACAACATATAATGACATAGATCATAAAAAATCAGTAACTTATTGCTTAGAAACGAATATAAATTAACATGGGTTTTTAAAATTAACTACTAAGGATTCTGGGAAAAATAAAAAAAATCAACATGATCAATACAGAATAGAATTCATAAGTATGCACTAAGGTGATCGAATTATTAAATTGACTAAAAAAAAGTAGTTTGATTTCCACAATATGACACATTTTCGAACGATTTCATGAGTGTTGATCTATAAGAAAATAGTTAATTTCCAATTCGATAGTCTTAATGAATTTTATTTACAAAAGAAAGTCTTGATTTAAAAAAAATGCTTTAACTTCATTTAAAGAAAATGCTTTTAAAAAATTTATTTACAAGAAAATAAATGTTATTACTTTTGTAAAAGAAATATTTCATGAGTATTAAAAAAAATAGTTGATTTCCAATTTGATAGTTTTAATGAATTTTATTTATAAAAGTAGGTTTTGATTAATTTAAATAAAAAATGCTTTGATTTCATTTAAAGAAAATGCTTTCAGAAAAATTTATTTACAAAAGAAATACAATGATTCCCACGTGAAACGGTTTAGTGTTAAAACCTCATATAAAAAAAATACCATGAATGATTCTACTTCATTTACAAAGGAAAGAATTTCCTAGGAAAGGAAATACCAAAATAATAATAATAATAATAATAAAACCACATATAAAAAAATTATTCCACCATTTAAAAATATTTTATAAATGTAAAAATATCTTTTATAATTTTATTTAAAATTTTCTTTAATAATTTTTTTTAGACTTCATTTTATTTACAAAAGGATGATTTCCACAACTTTTTATTTAGAAAGCAAAGGAATTATTATTAGTATTATTTTTTAAACATAATCAATTTGACAAATAAGATAAACAATTTTTTTATATTTTAATCCAAGGAAAAAAAAAAAGAAAAAAAAATGTTTAAAATAATTTAAATATTACGATTTTTTATTTGAACAAAGCTATCATAAATAGTATCATTATTAATAGTTATATATATATTTATGCACATCATTTCCTCACTTGCCATCACTTGAGAACTTTTCGGAAAGGAGCTTAATTATAGGATATGACAAATGAATCAACCTAAAAAAGCATTTCAAAACACTTGTCACAAAAGAAATTGATGTTTCATTTTTTAGTTAAAAAAAACGTGGTTTCACAATCATCCACTACACAAACTCCTCATGGCTGCCATGTTTCCACACACTCATTTCATTTCATTTTTTTCTTTATTCAATAAACACCCAAACTACCAAACACATACTCCATAGCCGGCTGCACCTCCATTGATTTTTCCGGTTTTTGTTTTTCCATCCAAACACTTAAAAAAACATGGTTTCATAATCATCCACGACACAAACTCCTCATGGCTGCCATGTTTCCACACGCTCATTTCATTTCATTTTTTTTCATTATTCAATAAATACGTACCCAAACTTCCAAACACATACTCCATAGCCGGCCGCACCTCCATTGATTTTTCCGGTTTTGTTTTTCCATCCAAACACACCGCCACTAATCTTTATATCTCCACGAACACTCACATGAAACTCTACATTAAATCCCATTATAGCCGGCTATATATTCACATTCACGTTTCGATTTCAGAAAAATTAAACTCAAAACCCACTGACGAAATTCATAGTCAACTACCCACTTTCACATTCATTAACATTTTTAAATCAAACAAAACAAAATCAAAGAACACTAACCTTGCTTGCGGCTACCCTATTTCACGACTGTGTCACTTTTCCTTCTAAGTCTAGTTATGCTTGCTGCTCCGATCTGGCTTGTGTGTGTTCCTCCCCCACAAAGAATCCCCGAATCAGCTTGTGCGTTCTCTAAAAGCTCCCCCCAGAAACGTGTTCTCCATGTCCATAATTTTCTTCTGAATCTCGTTAAAAAATCAACCAAAATTCCTCCAGAACCATGTTCAGAATCTCCCTAAGACGTGGCTAAATCTATTTTCAAGCTCTCGCTAAAATAAAAAATCCTCCTCTAACGTGCTCAGAATCGTCTTGCTCTTGTTCCCCCTTTCTCCTCCATCCCGCTGCTGTTGACATTTAACGCGGAAATTAACACACAATATTCTAGATCATTGAATTCAACCCATCCCTAAATTTAAAAAATATAGATTACATACCGTTTGAAGAACACGCAGCCATGTTGAATCGAGAGATCTCTTTTTCTCCTTATCAAACTTTAATACACAGAATTATTTTCTGTAATTGATGGAAGAGAGCACTCACCGCACATGAAGGGGTTTCTGTATATATATCTTATTGATAGGAGAAGAGGGCTAAGAATACACGTTCAAAACCGTTCTGAACGTGTTATTCGAATAACTGTTTTTTTTCCAAATAATAATAATATTATTATTATAATTTACCCACTCCATCAAAGGGTAAATATCTTTATAACAGTTTAAATATTTTGGGCATTCTTTTAATTGGCTAAACACTAGGTTAGTGGGCCACCCACTTAATTTTAACGTGGGAATAACATTCTCCCACTTGGCCCACTAAACCGATTATGAAAACTATAATATATTTAGTTTTATATATAAAATATATACTGGAAAATAAATTTGACACGTGATCACGATTTCAATAAACTTAGCTAATACGTCCAAAATCATATACCATAATACTAAATCAATTTAGATCATAAATGCGAGTCATGGCGGTCACATAACCATAATGTCATGTTTCCTTCCATGCACCACACATCAATAACCCAGTCCTTAATGCCAAACAACCCCTGTAATTTGTCTTGTCAGGACAATTCTTGTTTATGAAACAATAAAACGTGCACCCATAATTGAAAACAAGAATAAACAGAAACAATTTTAATGCGCAAATTGTCAATTACATAACCACCATTCACTATCATACATATTATGGATTACTCAAAAGGCCCATCCTCATAACATGTTCCAAATATGCCTTTGGAGGTAATCCTTTAGTTAATGGATCAGCAACCATAAGTGTGGTCCTAATATTTTCAATTGACACTTGTTGTTTCTGGACTCTTTCTTTAACAACTAAATACTTTAAATCCATGTGTTTTGATCCACTAGAAAATTTGCCATTCTTAGAGAAGAAAACAACTGCGGTGTTATCACAATATATTCTCAAAGGTTTAGCAATAGAGTCGACAACACCAAGCCCTGAGATAAAATTCCGCAACCATAAAGCATGACTTGAAGCTTCAAAACAAGCAACAAACTCGGCCTCCATCGTGGATGAAGCAGTAATTGATTGTTTTTCACTCTTCCATGAGATTGCCCCATTTGCTAGCATAAAGACAAATCCTGAAGTTGACTTTAAGCTATCGAGACAACCACCATAATCAGAATCCGAGTAACCGACAACCTTTAATTGTTATGATCTTTTATATGTGAGCATATAATCTTTTGTCCCTTGTAAGTACCTCATCACCTTCTTTGCAGCTTTCTAGTGTTCGAATCCTGGATCACTTTGGTATCTTCCTAACATGCCTATAGCAAAGCTGATATCCGGTCTTGTACATGTTTGAGCGTACATCAAACTCCCCACAGCTGATGCATAAGGAATTTTCTTCATTTGCTCCCTTTCCATGTTATTCCTTGGGCACTGCATTTTACTTAATTTGTCACCTTTCAATATAGGTGCAATACCCGATGAACATGACTGCATATTAAATCTCTTTAAAACTCGATCAATATATCCTTTTTGAGATAAACCTAGCACTCCTCGAGATCAATCCCTAAAGATCTCGATGCCAATAACATAGTTTGCCTCACCCATATCAACCATATAAAAGTTTTTAGAGAGATGTTCCTTGGTTTCACGTAATAAACCAAGATCACTGCTAGCAAGCAAAATATCATCCACATACAGTATTAGAAATATAAACTTGCTCCCACTAACTTTCAGATATATACACTGATCAACAATGTTCTCTTTAAATTCGAAAGATGTAATGGTATTATTGAACTTAATATACCATTGTCTGGAAGCTTGTTTAAGACCGTAAATGGATTTCTTTAATTTGCAAACTAGGTGTTCATTTCCTTTCTTTGCGAACCCTTCAAGTTGTTCCATGTAGATATCTTCATCCAAATTCCCATTTAAGAATGTAGTTTTCACATCCATTTGATGTAACTCTAAATCAAAATGAGCTACAAGTGCCATGATGATTCTAAGCGAATCTTTCTTGGAAACTGGAGAGAAGGTATCTCTGTAATCGATACCTTCCTTTTGAGTGAAACCTTTGGCCACAAGTCTGGCCTTAAATCGTTCGATATTACCTTTAGCGTCGCGCTTTGTCTTAAAGACCCATTTACTGCCGATGGGTTTACAACTATTAGGCAATTCGATGAGATCCCAGACACTGTTATGGGCCATAGATTTCAACTCTTCATTCATAGCTTCCATCCATTTACTAGAATCATCACTTTCCATGGCTTGTGAAAACGAAACCGAATCCTTCCTTATCCCAATATCAAAATCAGATTCCTGTAGATACACCACATAATCATCTGTACTGGCAGGTCTCCTTTCTCTTTGAGATCTCCTCAAAGGTGCCGGTTGTGGTGGCTCTACAACATTTTCAATGGCAATATTTTCTGGTGGTAATGAACCATCTCTATTATGTTGCTCATTTTCCTCAACTTGTTGAACAGGTTGAGGGACAATAATTTCTTGAGGTAAAAAAGGTGGTGGGATATCCACTCTTATCTCCTCAATATCTACCTTTCTTGGTTCATTACTCCCACTGATTTCGCCATTCTCTAAGAATCTGGCATTACCGGTTTCAATTATTCTCACACTGTGGTTAGGACAGTAAAATCTGTACCCTTTCGATTTATCCGGATAGCCAATGAAATATCCAGATATCGTTCTTGAATCAAGCTTTTTCTCATGTGGGTTATAGATTCTTGCCTCCGCTGGACAACCCCATATATGTGTATGTCTCAAGCTAGGTTTCCTACCAGTCCATAACTCGAAAGGAGTTTTTGGAACTGCCTTACTAGGAACTCTATTCAAGATATACATTGCAGTTTTTAAGGCTTCACCCCACAATGAAATAGGTACAAAAGAGTAACTCATCATACTCCTAACCATTTCCATTAATGTGCGATTACACCTTTCAGCAACACCATTCTGCTGTGGCGTACCAGGCATTGTGTACTGAGCACAAATGCCACGCTTTTCAAGGAATTTGGCAAAAGGACCAGGATTTTGTCCTGATTCATTATATCTCCATAATATTCACCACCTCGATCTAATCTCACAATTTTAATCTTTTTATCTAATTGTCTCTGGACCTCTGTTATAAACATCTCGAAGATGTCAATGGCCTGAGACTTTTCATGCATTAGATAAACATAACCATAACGAGATAGATCATCTATAAAGGTGATAAAATATTTCTCTCCTATAAAACATGGAATAGAGAGTGGTCCACAAATATCTGTATGAATTATCTCAAGAAGCTCATTACTTCTTACGGCACTTTTCTTTATATGTTTAGTTTGCTTTCCCTTTATTCAATCCACGCATACATGAAAATCAGTGAAGTCAAGATTTTGTAAAATTCCTTCCTTCACTAATCTCTCAATTCTTTCCCTAGAGATGTGCCCTAGTCTTCTGTGCCACAAGATTGAAGAATTTTCATTCATTAAGCCACGTTTTGAACCAACATTTGAATGCAGGGTTATCAAAGCTTGTGCAAATTCATGATTCAAGGAAATTTTATATAAACCATCACATAAAATACCAGAATCAACTGTAACAGAATTTAACAACAAACTTAATTGTCCAAAACTGAATAAAACAGAATATCCAGTAGCATCTAATTTGGACAAGGAAACTAAATTCCTAGAGATAGAAGGTACATAAAAAGTGTTTAAAAGATCCATCCGATGACCCGTCTCTAATAGTAAGCGATAAGTACCAACATCTACCACTTCAACCTTGAGACGGTTTCCCATATAGAGGAACTTTTCACTTTCCTTTGGTTTCCTGGTTGTAAGGAATCCCTGTATTAAATTAGTCACATGAGTTGTGGCTCCAGAATCAATCCACCAAGTATTTGAAGGAACTTCAGTAAGATTGGATTCATAACATACAAAAGAAAGATTTATACCTCTCTTTTCGAACCAAGCCTTGCGCTTGTTATAGTCCTTCTTCACATGCCCTTTCTTGCCACAAAAGCAGCAACTTACCGTGAATTTTCCATCATGACTCTGGCTACCTTCCCCAATCCGCTTTTCTTAGGTGGAAACTTCTTTCCTTTTTTGAATTTTCCTTTCTTCTTCGTGACTCCATGAGTTACAGCAATGGCAAGATTATGTCCTTCTTGTCTTAATCTCACTTCCTCTTGTATGAATTTACTGGTAAGCTCATTCAAGTTCCACTGATCACTGTTAGTATTATAGTGGATTTTGAATGGAGCAAACTGTGATGGAAGTGAGTTAAGGACAAACTGTACCAAGAAGGACTCATCCATACCCATGCCTAGTGCCTTAAGCTTTGCAGCCTTTTCAGTCATGTTTAAAATATGTTGCTGAATACCTTTCTGACCATCATATTTCATGGTGGTCAATTCAGCCATCAATGTGCCTGCAAGGGACTTATCAGCGCGCTTGAAGCGCTCCTTAACAGATTTCAGAAATTCCGAGGCAAACTCAGGTTTGAGGGAGAGAGGTCTTGATATTATTGGCAATAGTCATTCTCATAAACATCAGACTGAGTCTGTTTGATTTTGCCCAGGCTTTTGATTGTTCCACCTGCTTTGAAGTACTGTCATCCGTAGCTTTAGGAGGTTTATCAGTTATTAAAGCCAGGTCAAGATCCAATACGCCCAGTGAGAATTGAACCCTTTCATACTATTCAGAAAAGTTCGACCCATCAAAAACAGTCATTCCAGATGCAAGAGAGTGTAATGAAGTGGGAACTGTACAAAATAGAACAATGCTCACAATAAGGCCTCAAGTATAAAATAAATAGCAATGAACTATTGATATCATTAAAATTCTCCTTTGGGTAAATTTTAACATATCCAGTGTTCACTTGGAGGGAGCTTAAAATACTTTACTATTTTGTGTCATTTATATGTTACCTTTGGGTATCCATTTTACCTTTCTAAGCAACACAAAATAAAAACATTAATTAATAATTAGCAGAAATTGACTCTCCTTTGGGTTAGTCTCATTCTCCTAGTTATAAAGAGAATTATTAAGAATTTTACAAGTCTCCCTTTATTCTTTTATGCAATTTAATAAATACAAGGCTCACTAATTTAGGTTACTTTGGCAGCTATATAAACTAGTTAACCTTACATTTATAAATTGTCTTTAGATAAAATATTCACAGGATGAAATTAATTCTTTTATTTGAGTTAAAATAAAATAAAAAAATCTAGTTATAACATCAAGGAAAAGCTTGTGTTGTTTGTATCGGTTCAGAATTCAGATCGTTTGAAGATTCACAAAATCAAGAGAAATTACCACCAAAGTTGGATTAGTCATCCATAGGATAAAAAATCAAGGAAATAGTATCTTTAATAATCATCTGATTCAATAATCAATCACAATAAAATCAAAGAAATCTACATTCATTGAATATACTAAAGCTAATACTTGCATTCCTCAGATATAATAATAATTTCACAAAGGTTCAGATTCAACGACAACACAAGACAACAATCAAACAAAAAGATTCAAATCAAATAATAAATCAATTAAGATCTTTGGATTAGCGCCTGAAATGGCACTTTTGGAGAGCCTGAAAAGTGGCGCCTGAAACGCGCTTGAAACGGCGCGCAAACGGTGAGGAAACGGCGCCTACCAATGATTCATCCCCAATTGGTGTTCTGATTGATTCAGATCAATCAACTGATGTACCTTTGATTCAATCCTCAGACGGGAGTTATCAACAAAATTTATAAACCTAATTCACCATATACTAGGGTAGCATAGCTAGCATAGCATAGTGGCTCTAGGATCGTCCACAGAGATGGGTTTTCACTTCACAATTGATATTAGTTCAAAAGCTGAATTGGTGGTTTTCCTTTCCAAGGTTAGCTTTAAAAGAAAACATAAGTTTGAATTGAAAACGTATGGTTTTAAGCTAACCAAACTGAAAATAACTAAAAGTAATTAGAAAGAAAGATGTTTCTTGGGATTTCAGGTCACTAAGATCAGGTGCCTTAAACAAAAAGGGAGATTCCGATCACTTGTTTCTTTTCCTCGCATTGGGGATTTAACATATAGTTATTTCCCGAACCGGTATGGTACAGATGCTTACCATTAATGGTTTCAACACTAAATCCCTCTCACTGATCCATCTTGCAATGACTCGTGCCTCTCACCTAGCATTTGCCATTCAAGGGGATCTTTAACCTTGGATTATCCTTCAAAAGCTCGCAAGAGATAACTAATGGATGTCTCCTTGGAGTCCAAAAGCTTACCAAGTGTTGGCTATTCTAGAAAATCGTACCTTCAAACCACCTCCCAAAGGCTCACAAGAGGTAAACTAGTGCATCTCCACGGATGGAGATCACTTGCCTTACCAAGTATTGGCCCAGGTGATTCAAAGGCGTTTTAAGTTAACTAAAAAGATAAAAACCATAAACGGGTCACACTTTCTCTTCATTAAAAATGGAAACAACAAAAATTCACACTTATGCATGCCGGCACCTCACCTAGCTTCCTTCACCCAAGAAACAAAAAGTCTAGCCTCTCATCCTCTGAGGAAAAATCCTTAAAGGATGTTTGGCTAGAAAGAAAATGAAAGAGAAAACAAAAAGAGAAGGAAAAACAGAGCAAGGCTCTGTATATTTTATATATCTACATTATGATTACAACGGGTGCAAGAGAACATATATAGGGAAGTTTTTCCAACCTTCCTAGCTAAGTAATTCTCTAATTGGTGGATTACAAGGAGAGTTTGGGAATTTAGACATCAAATATCTAAAGCAAAAAGATCTCAAGATGTCGGTTGTAGCTATCGGGTAGCTTCAGGACACTGCGGCACTGTGCAAAATGGTTGCGAAATTTCGCAGCAAAAGGACAACATTTTCGCAGCCAAAGGCTGATTTCGCAGCCGTGCAACATTCTGCCTTTAGCTTGGAGTGATCTGCTTGCAATGGCTGTAACTCCTTCATTTCAACTCCGAATCGCGCACCATTTGAAGCATTGGATTCTTGACTTCCTGATCTTTGAAATGATATATAGCATGTAGAAAATGGACTTCGGGAAGTGCTCCAAAAGTGCCCAAGAAGACTGCAGCTGCTGTCCCCTATTTTGCTTCATGGCAGATTTCCCTTTGCTTCCCTCCTTGCATTCCGGATTTGCTTATGGCAAAGGACTTTAAAACTTCAAGGCTTTGGTTCTTCATGTTTCTGAGCTTTCCAAAAGCTTTGCCATAAATTCCAAAGAACTCTCCTCAATCTTGGATTGCTTTGGTGATCAAATAGCTAACAAAAACACCAAAACTTGCACACTTTGGTTATAATTGATTGCAAAGGTCCTTAATATGTTAATTGGGTTAAAAGGTAATAACTACTACTCAAAAGTGTTTAAAAGAGTTAATTACAAGCATACAAAATAACATTTTTGAGTAGTAATCAGCCAACAGTGCCTCTAATGGCGCCTGCAACCAGCGCCTCTAATGGCGCCTGAGAAACGGCACCTGCAACTAGCGCCTGAGAAACGGCGCCTGAAGCCTGGAGATGGCGCCTGAAAACGGCGCCTTCAATGGCGCTTGGACTGCCGCCTGAAAGCTGGAAAAACGGCGACTTCAATGGCGCTGGCAATGACACCTGAAAACAGCGCTGCTATTGCGCGCCTAAAAAGTGGCGCTGCTTTTGCGCGCCTACTTCCGACCACCGGACTGATGCCAAACCAGTTTGCCAAACCAACACCCCTCACCGGCATCGCTCCAATCGGCGTTGCAAGGAAGGCACTGTGTCTTCCTTCTACGCGTTAAGGCTGGTCTTTATTTTGTTTAATTTTTTTTTTTTTTTTGGTGAGACGAATTAATCGAGGATAAATCTCAAAATTTAATTTTTTATAAAAAAATGATTCTGAATTTTTGAATTCAACCTTGCTCTGATACCAATTGTTGACATTTAACGCGGAAATTAACACACAATATTCTAGATCATTGAATTCAACCCATCTCTAAATTTAAAAAATATAGATTACATACCGTTTGAAGAACACGCAGCCATGTTGAATCGAGAGATTCCCTTCAATCTATAAATCTTAAATCCTTGATCTCTTCTTGTCCTTATCAAACTTTAATACACAGAATTATTTTCTGTAATTGATGGAAGAGAGCACTCACCGCACATGAAGGGGTTTCTGCATATATATCTTATTGATAGGAGAAGAGGGCCAAGAATACACGTTCAAAACCGTTCTGAACGTGTTATTCGAATAACTGTTTTTTTTCCAAATTATAATTTACCCACTCCATCAAAGGGTAAATATCTTTATAACAGTTTAAATATTTTGGGCATTCTTTTAATTAGCTAAACACTAGGTTAGTGGGCCACCCACTTAATTTTAACATGGGAATAACAGCTGCACCTTTCTTCTCCTATTTTCTGGTCTGGCCAATCCCCTTTTTGGAATGGTAAGTCTTCTTTTCATGTAATGCTCACTATTTCCTTCATCTATGCACGTGATATTCTCCCAACTATCCCTTATCTTTTTCCAAAAAACCGGCTTCATTCATTCACTAGAACGCTGGAGATCCCTCTTTCACGTGCTGCTGAATCACCCTTTACCCTCATGGTGAATACGTGCTGTCCATTTTTAAGCCCCCCGCATCACTTTCCAATGGTGGTTGCGTGTGGACCTTCCTTGCAGATTTCCTCCAGCTCTCCCAAATCCATAGATGCCTTTAAAAGACACTTTTTTTCTCATCTTAATTTTTCATTCCAAAAAATATATAGCCCATTGACCTTCTTTTTCCTTAAAAAGATCTGACCTTGATTCCCCATTCCCAAATATGTAATCATTTCCTCATGCAAAACAAAATAAAATAAACTTAAAAAAGTTAAAAAAAAAAACTAATGAAAATTGTGAGATTGATAAATAAAATAAAAGAAGACTAAAAAGAAAAGAAAAAGAAAAAAGAAAAAAAGACTAAATTACGTAATTCTATGATTTAATAATGCAACCATATGCATATTTAAAGTCAAAGCAATTCAAGCAATTTTCTATTAAATAAGCAAATAAATAAAAAGTAAACCAAATAAATATAATTATTAAATGCATGCAATAATAATAAAAAGATTAAAAAAATAAAAAGAAAATAATAAATAAATAAAGCATGTGCTAGTCATACAAGCCATGCAACACTACTTGAGAGGTGACCTAGGCAAGACTAAGTAAACTTAAGTGGGCCAAGGCGAGTCAAAATGGGCCGAGTGTATTTAAATGGGCCTAGGATGGTGCCAATAGGCCAAGTGTACCTAAGTGGGCCTAAGGTGGTGCCTAATGGGCCAAGTGTATCTAAATGAGCATAGGGTGCCTAAGTGGGCCTAAAGTGGTGCCTAATGAGCCGTGTGTATCTAAATGGGCCTAGGGGGTGCCTAATGGGTCTAAAGTGGTGCCTAATGGGTCATGTGTATCTAAATGGGCATAGGGTGCCTAAGTGGGCCAAGTGTGCCTAAATGGGCCTAGAGTGCCTAAGTGGGCCTAAAGTGGTGCCCAATGGGCCATGTGTATCTAAATGGGCCTAGGGTGCCTAAGTGGGCCTAAAGGGCCATGTGTATCTAAATGGGCCTCGGATGCCTAAATGGGCCTAGGGTGCCTAAGTGAGCCTAAGGTGGTGCCTAATGGGCCAAGTGCACCTAAATGGGTCTAGGGTGCCTAAGTGGGCCTAGAGTGGTGCCTAATGGGCCAAGTGTATCTAAATGGGCCTAGGGTGCCTAAGTGGGCCTAAAGTGGTGCCTAATGGGCTAAGTGTACTTAAATGGGTCTAAGGTGCCTAAGTGTGCCTAAGGTGGTGCCTAATGGGCCAAGTGCACCTAAATTAGGGCTGGTAAGAGTCACAATGGAGTTAGATAAATCCCTTAACCAAAGTCCCTAAGGTGGCTTAGAAAAGATAGGTTACACGAGTAGTAATGGGCCACTAGGGAATTACTGTAAAGTATTTAACAAATACCTAATAGGATATGTGCTAGGAGGACAAAATGGAGGGTCTACAAGTTGGTTCATGGATTTAGGCAATTTATTAGAGATTGTAATGCACTACCTTCTAATTTGAGGGAGGGCTTGTCTTGGTTGTCGGGATGAGTTTTCCATGGTGAGTGCATTAATATATGTGGTACACACTAGATAGGACCTACGGTGAATCATGACGCAAGGCTATCAATTGTCATGATTCACCAAGCTACTATACTGCATGGACTTTCAAACTTGAGAGAATATTGAGCCTGTGGCAAAATCAACATAAGGCTTTAACTAATGGGTGAGACCCTAAAGTGGTCATATATCCTTATGGATTGGGTCACTGTTGATGGAGGCTGGTGGCAACAAGTACTCCCTATATAGGCACCATGAAATCACATGGGATTGAGACAGTGTGTCCCATTGGGTGATCCAAAGGATATGTGATCATGAAATCTATGGCCACAGTAATTCCTTTAGTAGAATTTGACATATGCTCTTTGGAATTAGAGTATGTGAATTGATCATATAATAAGTGGGATCTATAACTCAAGGATTTGAAAGGTAATCTTGATAGGTGATAACACTACCTTGTGAGATTACGAACACCAGTTCATGGGGCATTTGCATGTAGTGGATAGTAGGTCATGGACCCAAGCGCTTGGTGTCTCATTGTAATATATATATATAGGGTGCTGGAGTGCAGTTGACTCTCTATAGTGGGATGTTGAGTAAATTTCATAATTTGATTTTGAGGGAGCCAATACTCCTATGAGTCCCAATGGTCCTTGCTCTGAGCTCATATTCCATGATGACATAGTTTATGAAGGTTGAATAGGTTTTTAGTTCACTTTTGTGCATAAGGGTATTTTGATAATTACACAAGGTTGCATAAAGATAATTGAGTGGTATGTTTGGACTGGGTTAATTGATTAATTTGGGCCTTGAATGGTTAATGAATCGATTAGCAACTTGTTTGGACTAGATTAAGTGACCCAAGCCCATGGTGTGCTTAAGTCACTTAAGCCTAATAGGAAACCTATAAATATCCTTTTAGGGGTTAAGGTTTCTAGGTTTAGTCATTCTCCTTTTCAATCTAGAGAGAAAATCCTAGCCTCCACCCTTGAGATATCTACCATCTCTGTGCTTAGATACAAGGAAGAGTCATGGGTGAAAGATCTTGGGCGTATGAGAAGCGTATTAGAATCACACAAGTCGTATGCATGAGAATTGCATGGGGTACGCATAGGTTGAGTGCACAGGAATCAAACACGATGTGCACAAGAATTGCATGGGGCGTGCACATGGGTAGCAACATAAGGAGAGATTCTCTTATTTTTCTAGGCATGTTCTTTACCTTAAGGAATTGATTTGGGAGCATCCAAATCCAGATCCAAGTATGAACACTTTCTCTTTAGATCTTTATTTTATAATGGTTTTTGAAGCCATTATTTTCCAATGCATTAGATCTAGAGATCCCTAAGGATAGATGCATGCACCCTCTGAGATTTAGGGCATGGGAATAGAGTAATCCCAAGTTTCCTAATAGGTCTAACCTCTTTTACCTTTTTCTTTTTATCTCATGTGGAGGTTTTAACTAATAGGTCACCTTTTGTATCTACATTATTACAAGTTTCAACGAAGTGGGCAATATGTTGCTTTGGATTTTCTTTTCCATTGAATGAATGAAACTTTAGGGGTTGATAACCCATAGGCATACGTAGTTTATCAATCATCTTAGTATAAGGCTTAAAGTATATGAGTGTACTTTGTGAGGGTCCACCATACTATGCTCTGATGGTGTTAGTTATCATGTCCTGAAGTTGTTGGACAAATAGCGATGCCACAGAGGCAGATTCAACAATTTGTCTCCCAACTTGCATTGACTTAGACATAGGTGGTGCATCACTTGGAAATGCGATCCCAAGAGGGTGAGTGAGTCCTTAACTTGACTCAACTGTGTTTTGGGCTTGTGCCTCAACTTTGTTCATGAGAGATGCTATTTGCAGATCTTTCTTCTCAACAGTCTTGGTGATTTTGGCGATGGCATGAGCCATCTTTACTAATTGTTCTTCCATGGATATAGTGCTAGTTGCCATTGTCGACATGGCCACCGAGAATGAAGAAGTGAAAGAGCTAGATTGGTCAAAGGAGTTGTTTTGCTTTGACACCCCAATTGGTGAGTCATTGGTTGAGTTGGCATCATTAATAGGGTGTAGGGACTTATCCCTGAAACCCTTCATTGTTGAATGATGTTTTTCCTTGTTGTCAGAACTCTGTCTTTTTGCCCCAAAAAAGGCCAAGGTGATGACTAGTTAGTAATTGTTGCATATCCCTATTGTTTTTAGCAAACGAGTGTGTTCGGTTGCTAACTTTGTTGATAGTGTGGTAGTTGATTTCACTTTGCTATGAGTCATAGTGTCCGTAGAGGTGTCGTGTGTCGATTGGATAATGACAATCTTGTTGTCACCCTTATTGACATACACAACTTGAGTCTTTTTAGATGTCATTGACTTGATAGTGATCACTTTTATGGCGGAAGAAATGAGAGGCAAAGAGGTCCCATCGGGGCATGCCAGAAATTTGTACACACTAATTTCGTGAAAATCCTGCAATGTAAGCAAAACAATAGGAAAAATATGCGGAATAAATTTTTTTATTAAAATCGATAAATTGTAGGTCCAATCTTTGTGGTAATATTCTTTTAAAAAAATTATGTTTCTCTGATTCTTTCACCTTGACCATAATATTGAAGACGACAATAACGCTTTCTTGATTTTGAAAATCAATTAAGGGCCACAAGTGACTTATTCTCGAATGAACTCATTGATGGTGAAGATTGTGTGTAGAACATTTATCGTTTCTTGGACTTGTAGGGAGATTTTGCAAATTTTTTTCTTTTCTGTGAAGCCTATTTTCTCGTGTAAAGTCATTTTTGCTAATTCGAAGAAGTCCTCTCATTGAAGGAAGTTACCCTAATTATAAGTGAAATTAGGGAATTAAAATTTGGAATTCCCTAAGATTTAGTTACTTGATTTTAGCAACTTGTCTTTTTCATTAAGGAAATTTGTCAACAATAGAAAATTTATTTATTCTTTATTATCTTTTGATTTCAATTGAAATATTTGTTTCCTTAAGAATTTGTCAATAAGAGATTTTTTTTTTTTTTAAATTCTCCTTTGACTACAATTGAAAGATTTAATTTCATTTGAAAGACTAAATTTTATAGTCTTCCAAATTTTGTTACATGTCACATTTTTAACACATGCCATATGTCAAATGTGTGTAGACCTATCACTTATTGATCCCAAATTTTATCAAATTAGGGAGCCACAATTTTTTTAAAGACCAATTTAGTAATAATTTATTTCACTAAAATTTTTAATGTTTACAACTTCATACAAATATGAATAATATATATATTGACAAGTTATCTTATCGTTTGATAAATTAATGATTATAGTATTACATGTTTTTAGTAAATAGATTCAACTTATTATTGGTTTTATTATGATATAATATGTTTCCATATATATATATATAGAATTGAAAACAATTAGACGAGTTGGACTATGTTTTTTGAGACTTGTTTATAAAAAAACATTTTAAAGTTAAAGAATAAGAAACAATTTTTAAAAATAAGTCTATAAAAATATGGCTAAATGGGTATATGTTGTCCTTTTATTTTTAAAAACAGATAAAAATAATTCATACTTATTTTCTAAAATTTGTTCTGTATTTTTACTTTGTTTATAAAAACTATTTTCAGAAAACAACAACCAAATAATATTAGGAATTTTTAAAAACAACTTTCTATTTTTAAAAATAAAAAATTGTTTTTAAACTAGATGATTAAACAGACTCTTATACACTTCAATAATTTATTCTCTTTTGAACCATTAGAATGAGATTAAGTTTCAAATTTTCTATTGTTGCGTCATACTTGAGAACAATATTGATTGTTACAACCATTCACACAAGATAAATTACCGTCAGGACTGCCATTCACCCAACATAAATTAAGGATAGACCCAACCTTAATTGTTTGCAAAACATTTTTTATTAGGAATATAGTATTATGGAAATGAAAAGTCAACTAAGAGAAGTGGGCCGGTGATAGCGATAATGACCCAACTAATCCGTGGTACTTTGATGTACATGTAAGGTGGCAAACATATAAGATTTGGGCATGTGCCCATTTGCCTCCAATAGGAGTGGATCAAGCCCTTCCATGAAAGTGCATGTGTGAGCCATGGGCATGCATGTGCATAGAGTTTTTCTTATGTAGATGTGGCTACTGAGCTTGTGATTAATGCCTTCTTAATAGTTTTTTATTTCATATGAGTAAGTCTAGTCTACTATTGGACTTAAGTTTATTTTGAAAGAATTTTTATTGAAGTGAAAGCGATTTTTCAAATATACATATATATTTTTAAAAGATAAGGTTTTTCTTTAAACATCTATAAAATTTGGAAATTTGAACTTTTTTTGAGTTAAAAAATCTTATATATCTAAAAATATTTTTACAAAGTAAGTTTAGCTATAAAAAATCTTTTATTTGAAGTTAATAAAATATTTTAAACTCTTTTAACAATCAAAAAAAAGTTTAAGCATTGAAAAGATTATATCAAATAAGTTATGGTTAGTTCTCGGGAAGTATTAAGGAAACAAAAAAGAAAAAAATCTAAAAAAAATGACTTTCTCATATTTAATTGTTATATGAAAAATATTAAAGAAAATAAAATATAATTAAAAAATAAATTATAAATTTATATATCTTAAAATTATTTAATATTTATATTAAAATAAGTGAATAGAATTTAAAGTAGTCTATAAAAAATTATTAATTATTAATTTTTTTTAATTTTCTTCCATTTTTTTTTCATTCCACTTTTCTGCTTTATTTTTTTTCCATTGTATTTTCCTTTCAACAAAATTTAATAGTTACCATGGGATCTTGTATGCCCTTTAGCTCATATTGTTGTAGTGATCATTAGAAAAATTTGCCAAAAATGCTCCAAATGACAATTAGGTTGCTACAAGTGAAGGCTCTTCAAGTCCTATAGCAAAAATTAATTCAAATTCAAGTCCACCAAGCTTGCAACACACCACAAATTCAACTCCACCATCCTTAAAACATACTAAAAAAGAATATATATATATATATATATATATATATATATATATATATATGAGATTATAGATAAAAGATAAAAAAGAAATATGAAATTATAAATTTAATCTCTAAAAAAAAACCTATTTTGAATAAGAATATCCTTATTTTTATCTTGTAAAAATAATATTTTCCTTTAAAACACATATAAATAATGAAAATATCAAAAAATATTTATGTCAAAAATTACTTACTCTTTAAATTTTAAAAAAGAAATATTAACTAAACAAATTTTAAAATTTTTCATTCTTTTAATTAATTAATCCTATATATTATTATTATATCAACATTGGAATCTACCGTAAACAAAATTTATAGAAATGAATTTATGTTAGGTCAAACATCAACACCAACATCAATTACATCAAATGAAGTACATCACATCCATTTTTAACTTGAATGGTACGGATATGCTGTCTATGATGCCAAACTGATGAGAATCAACAAGCATTCAAGGATCCATTACATGTTCCAGTTGGGCCTATTACTAAAGCAAGATCCAAGAAGATCAAAGAAGCACTTAATGGGCTAATTCAAGAGATTTGGGTTGATTCTAACGCAGGACATTCCAAGTTTGGCCCAAATGAAGATGAAGGTGTAATAAATTTAATCCAAGTTATTGAGGGCTAATCTGGCTTGATTGGGCATGATTTATGACGTGGATTAATGACTGATTGACTTTCCAATTCCATATCAGTTAATAGACATTTTTCCTATTCTAAAGCTACTAATTTCAAACCAAATCTATCTTAATTTTAGGTTTTTATTATTTAGTACGTTTTTTTAGCTATTTTCCTGTTTTGGATCTGCTAATTTCAGACCAAATCAACTTTTATTTAGGGTTTTAATATATAGTACG
This sequence comes from Vitis rotundifolia, assembly GCA_030254885.1. Classification (NCBI taxonomy): domain Eukaryota; kingdom Viridiplantae; phylum Streptophyta; class Magnoliopsida; order Vitales; family Vitaceae; genus Vitis; species Vitis rotundifolia. The sequence continues at coordinate 18,044,240 of CM058160.1, forward strand.
TTTTTTTTATATTTTTAGTCATGACATATAAATAAGATGCACTCATTGTAATAGAGGTATTATTGAATAAAGATCAGAAAAGGTGAGGCTTTGCTATTCTTTTGGTTCTTCAAGAACTGTGAACTCATCAGAGATTCTTCCTTGTGGCGTTCAAACTTTATACCTTCGTTTCGTGATTCCATTATAATAATTGGGTCAAGGTCTGTTTTTTGTACTTTTGGTTCACATTTCACTTATAAACGTTGGGTCAGGGTTCTATCAAAAATTTGTATTTTAGCTTTCTTGGGCAATTATTACAATACTGTTTGTTGGGTCTCAAAGTGTGTCGATTGAGGTTCGCATCATTTGGTATCATAGCACAGGTTCTAAAATCAATTTTCTATCCCTTTATCTTTTGTTTCCTGTTATCATCCTATCTTGTTCCTTTTGTGTTCTTTATTCCTCATTCTTATTTTGTGACGTGCACTAGGAAAAAAATTGTGCACCAAGCTCCAAAAAAAAAAAAAAAAAAAAGACGAAAAAAAAGACTTCAGAAAAGAAATAGAAAATATATATATATATATATATATATTGTGTGTAGTTTCAATTCTCTCAAATCAAAATATTATTTTCTTTTGTCCTCTTCCTTTGATTTAGTGTTTCTGTCATATTTTCTTGCCATTGGTATTAGTTTAAATACTACAAGTTGAATTTCTTGATCAAGTTTATTAGTTTAAGCAGAACTGAAAAAGGGAAGCTACGAGTGGAAAAATGCAAGAGAGTGTTAGACTAATATCCGAAAAAAGCCAATTTAAGAGTAAAACACGAGTGTGAGTGACATAATTTGAGTGCAAACATGTGAGGGAGTATTGTGAGGAATTATTTCTAACATTTTTTTGTAGTTTCAAAAATATGTCTTCTAGGGGCGAAACATCAAATAGGGAAGGAGGGGAAGAGTCATCCCTCATGTTGCGGGCTATGCAACAACAATTTGAATGCATAAATGTGGTGTTTAATGATATTTGGGATCGGATGGATAGGCAAGACGCTGTTATCGCTTTTTTGCATGAGGAACGTCCCCAAAGAGCCCCTAATGCTAGAAGGCAAGGAAGGCGCGCGCGTGTTGATGATTCTGATGACTACCATGAGGATGAGTTTGAAGATGAAGAGGATCAAGCTTCATTGAACAATGAGGGCAGGTTTGCGCTAAGGGAAGAAAGGCGTGGTAGAGGTTTTCGAAGAGATCCAAGATGGCAAGATGGGACTAATAGAAACCTAGGGAACATCAAAATGAAGATACCATCGTTCCAAGGGAAAAATGATCCAGAAGTGTACTTGGAGTGGGAGAAGAAGGTGGATTTCATCTTTGAGTGCCATAACTACTCTGAGGAGAAAAATGTAAAAATAGTTGTGATAGAGTTTACTGACTATGCTATTATATGGTGGGATCAACTTGTGATGAACAGAAAAAGAAACTATGAGAGGCCTATTGAGACATGGGAAGAAATGAAGGCCACCATGAGAAGGCGGTTTGTCCCTAGTCACTACTATAAGGACTTGTA